>JAXGGA010008970.1:0-53851 GCA_038373865.1 Uloborus plumipes
CAAGTATTAGATGTGAAATTTACAAGCATTAGGAGCGAATAAAAGTATAGCATATCGTCGCCACCATGCTAAACTTACGAATGTGAAAATTGGCACTTTTCAGGAGAGCCAAAACACTGCATATAACTTTTTCCCGCATGATGTGTTTGGTTATTTTTAATTTTTAAACTTTTATAGATATCTTTAAGTGTAAAATTATCGCTCGAAGGTATCATTTTAATTTTAATTATTTGTAAAATTCGAACTTGAAAAACGAACTTGAAAAACGCGATTTTTCACATTCGTTACTTTAGCATGGTGCCGACGATATCACAGGAATGCATAAACGTAGTAAGCTACTTGACTTTTTCTTCTCAGTTCGGTTCAAACGTAGGGAATTTTCCAAACGATTTCGGAAAAGTTGCGGCTTCTCTTTCGCCCGGAGCTGCAATTTCTCTGATTGCTTTCCACGACGGGGGGTCCGAGGAGTCCTTCCTCCCCAAAAGTGACAGCTCGCGCTGATTCTCACTTCGTTCACTCGATTGGTAGATGAAGTGTCAATCTCTTGTTGACGAGCACTCCCCTCGTTCAAAGAAGGAAGTCATTTTAAGCCTAACTACGATAGTTCTTTTTTGTGAAGAGGGGCCTTAAAGGAGGGAGGAAAGTTTTAGCGAAACCGGTTTCAAAAAACTACTCTCCGCTAAAGCGGCTCGCTAAAAAACTTTCCCGCATAAAAAAGTCAATCGCATTATCTGCACATGCTTCCTCAGGAATAAAAACAATGTCAAGTAGCACATATTTAACACTCTCCCTAATAAACAAATACAATTCCCTACCAAAAATAAATATTTCCAAACCGCTCTCTTCCTGTAACATTAATTGCAAAATTCCAAACAAAAAAGTTGTCTTAATATTTAGATCGCAGCCAAAAAAAATCCCTGCTAAAAACATGAATTACAATTTAATTTGAAACACATTTTCAAAATGGTACCAGAAAAAAAAAATATAAGTCATTAAGTAGGCAGGAATTCAAGTGAAACACGGACGATCGCATAATTTGCCTTGTTGAAACGCCGTAAAATGAAATGCTTTTAAGAAACGAAATGAAGAAAAGGACACCAACAACGAATTTAAAAGATGTCGCCATAGCAACGCAATAAAACGTTAATAGTTTGATCAGGAAAGAGGTTTTCGAACTCAAAGTTCAAACGCTTGTAACTTTTTTTCTAGTGGAGATAAAAGCTTGGTTCTTCGACTGTAAGTCGTATCAATTCTGGGGTGAAAAATATCGCTCTATCCAATGGCGTAAAAATCAAAACTGTTGAATAATTAGTTTATTTTTTATTGATGGTTTTAATGAACCAAGTATTGCAAGAAATCGGGTGAAGCCTTGCAAAAGGCAAGTTTAAAAATTGAATAACTCGTGCTGTGTTTAAGTTAGAGAATCGGAACAAACTGCATAGGACGGACAAAATTTTTCTGCTTCCAACGATATATAACATTAATAAGTGCAAGTAATTTTTAACCCCAGTATTCGGCGATTTATGAGAAAATTGCCTTGAATTCGAATAAAAAACGAATCGCTTATCGAATCTTTTCAAACTATAGCCTAAAGTCTTTCTGGATAAATGGACTATTCAACACAAAAAGAATTTTTCAAATCGAACCAGTAGTTCCTGAGATTAGCGCGTTTCAAACAAACAAACAAACTCTACAGCTTTATATATTAGTAAAGATTTTAACGGCATCATTTATTAATTTTCTTTTTCTAATCAATTTGGATCACGCTCGAAAATTGAAACATATCCATTCTCCCCATCCAATTTTAAGTTCCATTTTAAATTGTGTGAAATAACATGATAAAATAATGAAACACATAAGTTCGATCTTTTTACTTTAATCACATGAATCAATTAAATTAGTACTGTCATTTTCTCATCAATTGATAAATTAGAAAAATGAAGTTACAATGCGCTTTACTCTTGAAACTGAGAGGAGGAGGAGGAGGGGCATTCTTTCCTCCTGTCCAAAAACCACTCATGATATGTGTTTTTGCTGATTTACTACTTTTGGAAGTAGAAAATTTCACCAGCTTAAACCCATCAAACTTGATCTGAACAAATACTCTTCATTCAGGATTAGAGTAAATTTGCATTTAATTTCGGCTCCAGTTATAAGGCTATACATAGTTAGATAATATAGACGCACGCGCGCACGGCGTGCGCGGATACATTTTCCGCCGTGCGGCAAAAATTGACGCGCATTCCGACTTGCGAATCGTATTTCTTACTTTTTACTTTCAATTTTGTTTAAAATTTATATTTTTTATGTTATATGATATGAATATTAGATAGACACTTTATAACGCGCGTGAGGTAGATATATTTGCCATTGTGTGGATACATTCGCTGCGGATACGCGCATTCGCGACAATCACTCGAGTTCAACGTCGGCTGTCGTCCATCTTTTCTGTTTTCAATGGGATAGTAGTTGATCACCAGAATGAGAAAGTCTAACCGTGTAACCCTTAGAGCATCCGGAAATCTCTCCAAGAGTTCCCCTCGTAAGGCTTAGTTACTGCTTTTAGCATAAAGTCGTTAAAGTCAAAAATAATTAAAAATAACTCCCAAATTATCGAACCACTGGTTTTTAACTGGGTGACTATCGGTCTACCGAAAATCATTCTTCATTTTTATTTAAAAAAAATTACAATTTTGCTATTTATCGACAACCTTATCGCCGAAACTTTGGATGTCACTCACAGCAGCACACCACAGTTGCCAGAGCGATAATCTTACAAATCGGGACTTCCGCTCGACGCTCGTTTCGTCGCCAAGCGTATTCAAGCTCCTACCATTGGATGCGCTCGCCGCTCGCTCTCCAGAGTGACGCAGCTTGTCGCCAATTAGATTGGAGAATGTGGTGTCTTATTCGCTTCGCGTTTCAAGCCTTGTGTTTGTTTTCGGCTTCGAGTTAAAGCGTGCGAGATGAAACGCAGTTGCCCGAGCTTAACGCGAAAGGTTAAATGTCGTTTTTGCGGCGAAGAGTTACGTGAGCGTAATTATGCTTTGCATATTCAACGTAAGCATGCAGACAAAGTTCAGAACACAACTGATCATAGAAGCGCGGGACAAACATCCATATCTGCCTTCATTAATGCCAACAGTGCCTCAAATAAAAGTACCCATTGCAGTTCCTTAAACGATACTGAACAGATTACAAAAATCCAAGAAGATCCAGATCCCATTATTGAAGTCCAATCTGAAGAGAATTCACTATTACCTACTAATGATGCTGTTGAGAATACTTCTGAGCACCAACAACTGACAGAAATAAGAGAAAGAAGTGCAGATTCTGTAGATAATAAGCAGACAAAATTTTAAATCATGTAAAAAACTTGGAAAATGAAATTGCTTCTTTAAAAGATAACAAAAGAGAACATGAGAGTTCTGAGAAAGAATGTAAAGATAATCCAGCTGCCATGAATAATTTTTTATTTCAGTCCTGCTGTTCCATCACAGATATAACTAATCTATTTGATGAATTGTTTAACTCTAATCATACAAAATGTAATTATTTATCATGATTAAAAATGCTTAATATTTTTAGAATCTGAATCATTTTTTTCGTGATAGACTATTACAAGCTTGCAGATAGTTTTGAGCTGTGTGCGCAGATACTTTTCAATTTTATCTAACTATGAGGCTATATAACCTATTTATTTATACACCAAATAGTTCCGTCCAGAACTAAACGAGCCCAGGGGCGGACTGGCTCCCCCATGAGGGCGCTAACCCAAACCTCCAAAGGGCGCACTTCAAAATAGCACCCCCCCCCCACACACATTTTCTCCGGGAATTATCCGCAAGGGTCTCGATTTTTTTTTACAGAAAAATTAAGTTTGGTATAATATATGTTGCAGAAGAGTGCTTTGTCGAATAAATTGTTTCACCTGGGCGTTATTGCAACTACTATTCCTTTATAGATTGTATGTGCTTCAGAACTTACAAGACAAATGTGTAATCCTGTTCCTATCTTCATTGTAATAATTTTTTTACACAATACGATTAATTTTAAGCATAACACAATTTTGGTCTTCTTTTTATCACTTATTTTTAGCCTTTTTTCGTTATCTGCGATACCCGTGCCACCCAATTGCGCGGATAATTGGGAGTATACCGTAGTTAAATTATAAGTTAAACCTGCATAATAAATGGGTGTGAATATTTGGGTGTGGATGTGTATGCTCCTTGTACAAATCCAAAGTTTGCGCCGGATCTTTACCAAATTTCGTATTAAAGACCTTTGCTGCTCAGAAATTCACATTGAAGATTTTCGGAACATCGGAACTCAAAAAAATCCAAAGAGGCCTAAGTTTAAATTTTGAGTCATACTGCCTGTTAGCCAGTTTCGTAGGAATATATTGTGGAAATAACAACAATAAGTTTCCGTCGGATCTTTGCCAAATTTGTCAGAAAGGTTTTTCAATGCTCAAAAATTTCATATGGAGAGGGAGATAGGTGTGTTTAAAAAAATCCGATAAGGTCTCAATTTAAATTTTGAAACAGCTATTCCTTCACTTTGGCGTGATGAAATTGTATACATTTTTTTCTTTTATTTGAGCGTGATTAATGAACATGCATCTCTTGGCAAAACTTTTATCTTCACGGTAGGCCGTGCAATGCCTGAGAAAACAGCAAGTAATATACAATGGCGAGGTTTATTCCTCTCATTTCTCAATTAAAGTTATATTTTTTACGAGCGTGTTACATTCTGAAATGTTTTATGGAAATGTTTTACTTACTCTCATGCAGGGTCTCAATAAAGCGTAAATAATAAGAAAAGCAAAATCTAGATAAAATCATCTTTATTAAATTGATTTAAGGCTAAAAAGATAAAATCCTTTAAAATAATACACTACACCAATAAATAAAACTTTTAGTTCACAGTAATACATCTCGCTCTATTTTAAACGCGTTTATTTTCATTAAAAAATTAAAGTTACTTCTTTAGCTACAATTTCTTTGTCCTCTGGTGCTTAACAAAAATTGCATTACTTATTTGTGATTTCTGTCTCAAAGGCTTTTAAAAATTCTAGATTCTGTATTCTTAAACAAATTAAGAATCTGACCTAACTGTTATGAGTTTAACTAGGGATGCACCGATTAATCGGCAGTACCGATTAATCGGCCATAATCGGCCACTTTGCCGATTGTCAATAATCGACTAAATCGGGCCGATTAATCGGCGGGAAAAATATTATTTAAACATTACTTTTTAAAGTAAACCTTTACTAAGAAATTATGATGAATTATTTTACTCATCAGTAATAATAATCCTCACCGTTGATGTAAAGTTTTTAATACATTAATTCTCCTATCTCTTCTCTTCTCTATCTCTTCTCTTCTCTTCTCTTCTCTATCTCTACTAATAATAAAGCTGAAGGTGGGTCTGTCTTTCTGTCTGTTACGCGTGTAGCGCCAAAACCGTTCGGTCGATTTTCATGCCACTTGGCACAAAATTAGTTTGTAGCATGCAGTTTTGCACCTCGAAGCGATTTTTCGAACATTCCATTTCGTTCTTTTTCTATTCGAATTCTTAGCGGAAATTCGATAAAATAGGGAAGAAATATTTCATACACATTTTCAAGTCTTTTGTCATTCGAAAGCTTGAAATTTTCTGCATAAAATGAAGTTTTTTCGAAGTTTCTACGATCATCAGGAGAGCTGTAACAATTTTTTTTAGAATCCCGGAATTCAAGGCTTATCTTCAGTAAAGCAAGCCAAACGATTCTAAAATGGTTAATGAAATGAATTATTTTATCAACGGAAATCAACTTTTAATGTTGTTACCATGGTTACGTTTTTATTTCGTTTATTTGTTTCGTTCTTTTTCCATTAATAATTTTAAAAATGTATTTGTTTTTGTAGCAATCCAAACTCCAAGGCTTATTAAAATTAGTCAAATGAAATATAATAAAATCGTGATAAGATGGCACCCGTCAATCAAATGAGAAATGATTAAGTCCTTTAAGAGATAAAGAGTCCTTTCTTTAAAAAAGGTAGAGAAGGAAGAAACTGACGCGTACCATTTTTGTGAGTTTAGAGATATTTTGGCGATCTGACGAGTTGTGTAGAAGAGGGAAACATTGTTTAACCAAATGAGGTCAAAAAAGAAACAACATGATAGTAAATCATTTTAAATTTATCGTCTGGCAAAACATATTTTATTTCCTTTTTTTATTTCAATATAAATTGCAGTAAATGGCTTGAGTGAATGAGTTTGGCTTTTAATTTATCATTTGCTGGTTGATGTTTGTCGATGTTTATTGTTTTTATTATCATGGTGAAGAATAATGCACGAAATTTCTATTATTTTGTTTTTGAAGTTAGGAAAGAAAACTTTCTTCTTCTTTTAAATTTTGGTAAGATTTCTGTGAGCAGCAAAATTGTCCTTATTTTCTCTTTTGGCTTATTTTTGTGCACCTCCCCTTGGAGTTGCATTCGAATTCCCCCAAGGGGGTTTTTACCCCTTTTATGGGGTAAATCAGTGTTAATTTCAATGCAGACAAAAGTGATATGAATTGGCGCGACCACTTGGCGAAATATAGCCAAGCTTTTAGTCGCCAAGTGTTTGACGCCAATTTGGCGACATATCGCCAAGTTGGCGGCAAATGTGGCGAAAAAATTTATTTTTTTATTTTGGTTCAATTTGGCGCTATTAGCAATATTTTGCGAAAAATCCACTGAATGATGTTAAAATCGGCGATATTTAGGAGATTAATTATTGTAAAACCTTTTTTTTGGCATTGTTTTGTGGCAAACTAGGGATGTAAATGTTTGAATTGTTATCTTGCTCACTCCAAGCACTATTTTAGCATTTAAGGCATCTACTAAGAAATTTACACGTAAAAGGAAGTAGTGTGGGGTCCATGCCAAATTTTTATATCATTCTTTGAAAGAATTGTAGTTGAATTATAACTAAAATAAAGAGTTTTTTTTTTGCTATATCAATTTTTTACAAATGAATTTTTAAGTTTATACCACGGGCAAAGCCGTGCGGGTACCGCTAGTTTTGAATAAAAATACACATAGATAATGTAACAACATTTTTCATGCGTCGATACTTTTCTCCTTGCTTTCAGATGATCTTCAATTTTCACAAAGAATAAAAGTCTTGAATTACATAGCTACTAATAATTGAAAAATTGAAACTAAAAAAACTTCAAAATTGGATTGCTCACCACACAGACTCCCCCTCCTTTTTTTTTTTTTAATTTTCATGTCTAGTTTACATAATTCACAATGTGGTAATGCAATATTATTGACAATAATTACCATTAATATACACAACCATTATAATAACCATTAATCACCATTACACAATAATAACCATTTTAATTAATCGGCTTGACCGATTAATCGGCCGATTATCAACTGCCGATTAATCGGTAATCGGTAATCGGCCAATTTGCTTATCGGTGCATCCCTAAGTTTAACCATCCAAAACCATTGCTAGTACTTTCCAAACTTGTCTCTCATTATTCAGATTAGAGTAATCATGTAAATTCGGAAGTTTGAAAAAAAAAATTTTTTCTTCATAATTTGTGTGCCCTCCTCATTGTGTTAAAGCCGATCTTGTAATACGATAAAAGATTGTTATAATGCACGCCATGGAGCACGTATATAGATTTAAATAAAATACAATTTTAACCATTATTCACAAATAAATGGGCTTCATAACTGCTTCATCCTGCACTAAATAGTTACATTAGCTGTTATGCTTAAAATACAGAAATTGTTTTTACTTCCTTTTACGTAGTAAAGGAAGTATTGTGATCACGAAAAAAATTTCATTCAAATTTCGGTCTAAATTTTGACTTTGCTCACCCCTGAATGAATGTCGCGTAGTTTTTTCGACCTGTCAGCACGTGTATATGTACCTAACAACATACAAACAGCCGAAAAATCAATTTCGACCACCCCCGAGTAAATTACGACGAGTTTTCTCGTGACGTCTGTATGTACGTATGTGCGGATGAATGTGCGGATGTATGTGCGTATGTGGCTCGCATAACTCAAAAACTATATGCCGTAGAAACTTCTAGCTTGGTATGTAGGCTCTGAGGGGCGTCTAGTTGTGCACCTCCCCTTGTGATTGCATTCGAATGTTCCCAAAGGGGTCTTTTACCCCTTTTTTGGGGTAAATCAATGTTAATTTCAATACAGACTCAAGTGATATAAATTGGCGCCACCACTTGGCGACATGTCGCCAAGCTTTTGGTCGCCAAGTGTTTGACGCCAACTTGGCGACATATCGCCAAGTTGGCACAAATTTGGCGAAAAAATTATTTTTTGAATTTGGGTTCAACTTGGCGCTATTGGCGATATTTTGCGAAAAATTCACTAAATGATATTAAAATCAGCAATATTTAGAAAAAAAACCATTGTAAAATATTTTTTGCATTGTTTCGTGGTAGATTAGGGGAGTAAATATTTGAATTGTTACCTTGCTCACTCCAAGCACTTTTTTTAACACTAAAGGCAACTACTAAGAAATTTACACGTAAAAGGAAGTAGTGTGGGGTCCATACCAGATTTTTTTCAATTTATTGTTTACCTTCGAAAAGTTGTGCGATTTATAAAGAATTATGATGTCCGTATTTATAGATTCAGCTGTTTAAGGGTATTATCTGCTGTATTTTTACTTACTGCTGTTTTGATGATCCGCTTACTATTAAAATGCTCATGAAAATAGGGAGAAGCCAGTCAATAAACTGAACACATTATTCAGTAAATCATTATTTAATTTTATTTTAGGCAAAACTAAACATTTTTGTCTGTAGTACACGTTTTTCAGTGCAATACAATTCAATTGCTTACTCATGCAGCTTTCTAACATCATAAAAATACCTATCTGAAGAATCTTTTGCCAACCGATTTCTCTAACCAGCATTACCACACATGAATTCGTAACCTCAATCGAGGTAGATTGACACTTTGACTTGAGAGAGAGAGAGAGAGAGACACACACACAAACACACACGCGCGCGCGCGAGGAAAACGCGCAAAAATAAGAGCGCTCACTTTGGTTTAAGCCCATACTACCTATCCCTTTTGAGGCGCTATCAATTCCATGGTTATTTTTACGCTATTCATTTGAACCTTGTTCTGAAACTCACGCGATTCGAAAAAAAAAAAAAAAAACACCAAAGGAGCAGAGGTTCGAAGGCGCAAAGACGCATAGCCCAGAGGAAGATGGTTTTTTTTTTCTTTTTGGTTAAAGGGTCATCCTTCCAGACTACCTATCACCTCTGGGGGCGGGTGGGGGGCAATGAATTAAAGTGAATAATAGCACATTATTAATTATAATCTCCTGCAGCAAACTTTTATAGACTTTCATTCGCTTCGAATTAAAAAAAAAATGGGGGCGGGGCGGGGAAGGTTGGCACCCAAGTCAACTAGATTCGAGGATGCAATGATACATAAGCCGGAGGGCGCTCACTTTAAATTAAGATCCCCCCTCCCCTCTCCGACTGGACTGCCCTCATGTCTGGGGGCCTGCCTGTTTCATAGCCTCCGAAAGTAAGGTGGAAAAAAACGAAGGCGCACAGGTTCGAGGGCGCAAAAGCGACAACTTGGAAGGCGCTGTTTTTTTTTTTAAGCAAAGATCCCCCTTTCCAACAACCTATCACGTCTGGGGTGTAATAAGTAAAAGTTAATTATAACAGGTACATTATTGAGCATAACCATCTTCTTCAATCTTTTATAGATTGCTTTCCGTGCTTCGAACGTAAAGATTAAAAAAAAAGGGGGGGGGGGCTTTGTTCACGGTGCAAGGACGCACAGACCGGAGGGTGCTAACTTTGGATGATATATCCCTTAACGACCACCTATCACTTCTGGGGTACAATGAGAACCGCTTTCTGATAACGCTTATTGACTACTTTACATGTTTCAAACGGGAAAAAAGTAAAAAATAGGTAATTAACTAAAGTTGAAGGCGCACTGGCAGTGTAGGGGGGGGGGGTACTTTTCAAGCTGTTAGGGCTTACTTTCAAACCTTTAAAATTATTTTAAAAAAACCGAAGGCGCACACGTTTTGAGGACGCAAGGGCGCACAGTCCGGAGGGCGCACCTGCCCGCGGGCAGGTAGCCTCTACGGCCAGTCCGCCTCTGAACGAGCCTACTTTCTCGTTCACTAATTTCGACTGTTTCTGACGTCAGCAAACTCTCCCCTCCGTAGATTTAAGCTGCTTTCCCTCTTTTTACTGTAAAAACGGATTTCAAAAGGCGATTTATATGCCTTTTTCAACCAAAATAAGTTCATTGAGAATTATTGAAAAATATTTTCCGTCATATCACGGTGAAGCTTTTTTTTTTTTTTTTTTTTGACGCAAATTTAAAAAAAAATGTAGTCTTCAAATTTTATATCATTAGCACACTAACATGCCGAAGAGAAAAGGCATCCATGTACATAAAAAGACTCTTCTTTCATTGCGTAGACATATCTATCAAACATCTACAGCTTTACTTTTACATTTTTTGAATACCCTTTTATCTGTTATTTCAGAAACAAAAAGTGATATTCTAGAAGAAACTTTAAATGCTTAAATTCAGTTTTTTTTTTTTTTTTAGTTACCAAAGATATTTTTGCAAAGTGAAGACTTCTTGCAACTTGTTAGAAATATTTTTATTACTTTTTTATATAGATAAAAGCAAAACTTAAGAACAGACACGTTCTTTTAAAGGTCAAAAATGCAGTTTCCAAGATTTATAATAATTCGGGAATACACAGCCATTATTACAATTGTAAAATCTGAATATTTGAGAAACTCGAATGAACGTTTCAGAATCAAATCGTACTAAATTACTTCCAGTTAATAGTTTTTTCAAAAAGCACAAAATGAAAATCAATCTAAAATTTTGCAAAAATACGCTTCAGTTAAAAACTGGTAAAAGTTTTTTACACTTTTTTTTGTACTTGAAAAATATATAATAACTTCAGGTTTTCAGTACAAATATCTGAAGATAAGCGCACCATGTTCATACAATAAACTAAAACACAAGTTTAGTAATCTATATAATATGACATTTGCCGTGCAGCAAAACAGTCAAGTGGATTAGTTACTATCGAATAATGATCTATACTGCAAAGCTGCACTGAGTTGAATAAATATCAAGTTAAAAAAATACTGTGCCTTTTCATATATCCGCAGTCAATTATGCAAGTTGCACTAATTATTTTCACGTTTTCAGTTACATTTTATAATTTCAAGCAATAACAATTTTTGGGAAGACGTCTTGAAAAGATTAACAAAGTCTACTGAAACTTATGAACAATAGTTTGAATTGACCCATTATAACATTTGTTTGAAATGAATGTTTTCTGCCATAAATTTCCACTGTCGTCTTTAAGTGAAAAGTGGGGAAAAGGTGCATTAATTTAATACAAAAAACGTAACAAAAATTCATTATCAAACAAAATATCACTTGCATTCAAATTCGAAAGAAAATTTAAAAAATGAGCAAAGTTAAATTGCTAGAGGGTCATTCCATGTCAAGTGTCCCAAATTTCGAGAAAATCCCCACTCGACCCCCTCCGATTTTGATGAAAATTTTTTTGGATGTACATATAAGACTTTCATGAAACCATACCAAAGTATAGCTCTATAGGCCTTATGGTTTAGCCAATAAAAATTATTGAAAAAAGCCTCTTTTTCGTGTCTTGAAAAAAATGAACAAATCGTCAAGTTTGTGCTTTTATTGCTCGCGACCTAAGACGATTATCAGGCTCAAATTTGGTGATTCTGATCACTGTTTAGGGTAGAATAGCCTACTTGTGTAACAAAAGCTTCATGCACTATAAATTTTTTGCAATTTGCTGCCAAAGTTGGTAAAAAATCGTATTTTGGTAAATTTTGATCATACGTTATCAGCTTGTATCTGCTGAGATAATGACTTTCTGAAGCTAATTCCTTCCTCATTTGTAGCCTGATAGTTCGTCCGAAAGGTGTGCAAGTGGCATCTCGATAGCTCAAATAATTGCTGAATTATGCGAGTTGAAATTCCAGTTAAATTTCTTTTTTCTCAATTTTGTCTCAATTTCAAAGGGCAATATCTCAAAAGGGTCATCTTGGATTTCAATTTTCTTTACATCATTGGAAAGAACATACTTTTCTTAACTAAAAAACGTTATTTTTATTTTAACAATAGTAATTGAAAATATGATAAGTATTAAGTGAAAATCCATTCATTATACTGCCGAGGATGTGTTTAGATATTCAGCCTATGATTGCAATTTGCCCATAAACAAAATTGATGAAAAATGGGAAAATGCTTTTTATGACCTTGAAACATTAATGACCTTCAACCTTGCCAAGTGACATATCATCCGAAATTCTGTTTCAAGAGCTTAAAAATAACACATAGGAAAAGACTCAAGCTCTTATAGCAGCGATAAGAAGATAATTATTTTTGTTAAAACGAAACTTTATTTTTTGCCATTTCTTGAGTTTTCACGAGTGCGCACACAAAAACTAAAGTTCAAAAACATCTAAAAAAGGTTTTTTTATCAGAACATAAGTACAATAGCTCCTGTAAATTTTAATAGAACACATTGACATCAACTTTTGAGGTCTAATGTCTTTTTTTCTTTGATTTCACGTTGAAGGACGTACACATTTTTGACCTGCAATATCCCTTGAAACTAGTTTGTCTCAAAAATAAAAATAACGTTTTTTAGTTAAGAAAAGTATGTTCTTTCCAATGATGTAAAGAAAATTGAAATCCAAAATGACCCTTTTGAGATATTGCCCTTTAAAATTGAGACAAAATTGAGAAAAAAGAAATTTAACTGGAATTTCACATCAACAATACTGGAACATAACAATCAACAATAGTAACTATTAATAGGTTTTAAACCATTAGTTGTGTGCACATTCAATAAATAAATGATATCCTTGCTTAATAACCATAATCCTCTGTAAATACTGGTAAAATTTGATGTCTTACATAAGCAGCGTAACACAAGGAAAAATGATGCATTGCTAACTACCGTTGAAAAATTCAAGCATTCAAATAGTATAACAAGAGGTACACAATATTACGTTCAAAATTGTTTCAAATATGAGTAACGGCACTAATTATGAAAGAAATGTATAAAAATTATTAAAATACGAGCAAGATCATAGGAGCATAATAATTAATATATAGTAAGATACACAAGTTATCGCATGTTTCCTGGATTCAAAGGCATCATTACAACATTGGGGACATGGATGATACAATGGAAAGTTATGAAAACTGAACACGAACGACAAACACGACAGGCATGAAGTGTCTTATTTAATTTTAATCAAAAAATATTATGTGACTTTTACTGATAGGATAAATCAAATAAAATACTATCAAAAGTAGGTTGAAGTTATTGTAGGAAAATATGTATACAGGGTGTTCCGTAACTAATTGTACAAACTTTTAGGGGTGTTAGAGGGGACCATAAAAAGCTAGAATCGCTTAGGAACATAGGGTCGCATACGCATCGCTGACGCGCTACGCACACACAAACTATAAAAGTTTGTGAGAATGGCTCGTTTGCGACGGTGGGTTAACTGTAATTTCGGAGACAGCGGCAGGTAGCAAAATGTCAACAAATCCTTTAAACTATTCTTAAAAACTAAAATATTGTGAAAAATCTTCGTTGTGTATTAAATTTGTGACTTTTTTCGCATCCACCTGTTTCTGACTCGTATTTACGGGACACGATATAAACTGGGATGTCCTTGAAGAACCCATTTGAATTGACTGAAGAGAAACGGTACAGTCAATTAATAAGATTTGCCCATTGGTTTTTCCTTTTTCTTAAAGTTTTATATACTCACCTTTCATATAGGGCTGAAGGATGCCAATGGTTCATTAATTTTTATTTGATGGAAAAAATGGGTGACTTGGTTTTAAAAACATCTTATTTTCCTCATTACGAGAATCTTTCCCATACTGCATATTATTAAGACATTTTTAAATATTCTCGTGAGAATTTTTTGTTTAAATTACAAGGGAAGGGGGTACTTATTACTTTTCTGTGGCCCTCCAAGAAACTATTTCTGTATCCGCCTATGGAAAAATGATATAAAAGGGTAGCCAGGATTCACGTTAGGGCCCAAAAATGGACTTTGTTTTAACACAATGCATTTTTACTACAAATATTTTATTCGGTTGTCTTTTCGTACTCTAGACACCTTTGAGTACACTCGTAAGGAATCCGGTTTCGTATTTTATAAAAGGGGGAATTTCCTATTTTTATTTTTGTACATACAATGTACTATATTCAGTTTAGGCGGTGATTTTGTTCAACCTATGCATGCCAAACATCGGTAATTAAGCCTCGAATTTAGCAAAAGTTTCACATATGGACTTTTCTAATTAAAATAGATCCGCCGGGCAGCCAGCTGTGCAATTAATATGTTTAAAAAAAAGATATTTATTTACAGTGTACTATCATTCTTTTTTTTCCAATGGACAATTTGTTATCCTTCATTAGGGCTTAGGAATTAAGCTCTGAAAAGCACTTGGCAAACAGACGGAAAACGTTGTATGACACAGTAAACAACTTTCAGACGCACCAGTTTCAGAAGGAAATGTAGTATCTGGGGAATTTCATCTTTCATGAATTTAAAGCTGTTGCTCTTTTTCTTATTATAAGTGCATCTTATTATATTTCTTCGTTTTTTGTGCATCGTTTTACTTTTTCCTCGGGTTGTTGAAAGAAATTCGAATTAATAGCTAAACGAACTAGAATAAATAAATCTATTTATCATTTTCCAAAGTTAAAAATTATCAATCAATCGGAAAATGACAACACTGATTCAATTGATCGCGTGAATAAAGAAAAAAATATTTTATTCGCAAAGTACCACATACAACAAGCTCTCCCCCCCCCCTCCTCTGATTTAACACGTTTTCCGTGCTGCAGAAAACTATGCGTACACTCGTATGGAGTCAGATTTCGATTTTTAAAAGGGAGATTTTCAAATTTTTATTTTTGTACAATATATATTGAGTTTAAGCAGTGGTTTTGGTCAAACTGTGCCAAACATCGGTAATTCATCCTCTAGTTTAGCACGATTTTCATATGATTTTTTTCTGGACTATAACAGGTCTGCCGAGCAACCGGCGATCTGATAAAATGAGTCTAGTTTTTGAAAACTAACATTTGTTGTGAAAAGCGTACCGTCTTTCTCCCTTTGCTGTTAATTTATCGTCTATTTCTGCTTAGAAATTAAGCTCTGAGAAATACATGCAAACAGACGGAAAGTGTTGTATGACACAGTAAACATCGTGTAGGCGCCACAGTCCCTGACGGAAATGCATCTAATTTCCACCTTCATGGATATAAAGCTGTTTAAGTGATTACAGCATTGAACTGTTCGGTGGTAAGAACATCTTTATTATACTTTTCTTCATGTTTCTCAAATAAATTCATCTCAAATTTTGCCTGCACGAAAAATTGACAAAAAAAAAAAAAAAAAAGCAAGAACTTTCATTCTTCACACCTAAGAAAAAAAATTTCAACGGTTAATATTCATCTTTTTCTTGTCACTGATTTCTTTAAGCTAGACATGCGCACACGATTTTAAATTTTCAATCAATTTAGAATTGATTCTCACATACTTTCGAAAACCCGTATATTTTTTCAGGGTTAAAATATTGATTAGCAATTTTCAAAACCATAGGAAGGAAACTTTCATGAAGGGTATTTTTCCCAATCTTTCCAATGACCCCTCTTGGGTGCCCAAATACCTCCAACCTCCCTGCCAAGTTTTTTCTAGATCCGACGTAAACTGTGGATTTGTATGAGGTACGAACATGATAGTACATCACACACACAATCTTAGTTTTATCGATATGGATTATATCTTTCCAACTTTAAGATTACTCAGATAACTATCATCATTTAAGAACTAAGGATAGTTTGAAAAGACATGTCCAGATACATGGAAGATATATATGTGAACATTGTGAAGAAAAGTTTGACAGAAAATTTGTCTTGAATCGTCATTTGAAGAGTCATAATTCGAATACTTTCTTTGAATGCACGCAGTGCAATAAGAAGTTTAAGTGCGAGAATACTTTGAAAAGACATACCCAGATGCATGGAAGATATATGTGTGAGCATTGTGAAGAAAAGTTTGACAGAAAATTTGCCTTGAATCGTCATTTGAAGAGTCATAATTCGAATACTTTCTTTGAATGCACGCAGTGCAATAGGGAAGTTTTCGATTTTTCAATTTTATTTTTATATGATAGAGCAACATACATGAACATCAACGGCGAAAAAATTTTCGCGCTGCGACAAGTAGTTTTTTTTTTAAATAATTTTTAAATTTCTGTGACGTCACTGGGCATTCGTTGGCGCTTTTGAACTTTCTACTAAGGCGAAGAAAGAGCGAGAAGCTTAGATGCGAGGAGCTCGAGAAACCGGTTTCTCCGGCTTCCGCACTGTTGCTCGCTCTGCACTGCCGTAATTTTTTTTCCTCGCCAAGTGATGCGTTCTAAAAATTTGAATACGGATTTCGCCAAAAAATATCAAAACAATCACCCCTAGCAGGGTATTGGATTGCTCTTTGATAAATCCAGTTTTAAATAGTGAATTAGTAGACTTTAAGGTATTGATTACGGAAGGAGAAAATCCCGCAATGAAACGATAATATAGCAAAAATCCAATTTTTATGGATGAAAGGCTGAAAGTTACTACCGTCTGACGTCACGGGTTTCGGTTTCAAGGCGCGCTTTTTTTTGCGCGTGGGTTTTTAAAAAAATCATTAAGAATCAACCATTGTGTTTTAAAATTCGGCAATGGTGAATTTTTGTGTTTTGTAAGCCTCTTAACAATATCTAGTCGTTAAAAAAGGGATATTCAATAGGTCACAACTACCCTATAAGAAGTTTACTCATGAGGAAAGCTTGAAGAAGCATGTTCCGACACATGGGAGATATACATGTGACCACTGCGAGAAAATGTTTGGTAGAAAAGCTTCCCTTTTTCACCATATTCGTGTTATGCATAGTGATATGAAGCAATCATCTGTAAAAACACATGTGTCGAAGCGAGTGAAACCTACTCGACAAACGGCATTCGGAGTTTTTGCATGTGAATTTGTAACACCAAGTCCTCAAAATTCACAAGATTTAAAAATGTGCTTCAATGAGCTTAGACCGCAAATTATTCAAATAATGGAAGATGAAATAGCTGAAAAACGTGCTATAAAATGGCGTATAGTAATGAAGGCGGAGATGACTCGTTATTCAGGAGATTATGATGATGATAAAGATGATCAGATTATCACTTATTTTGGAAGTGTGATGCGGGTGGAGTTGATTAATGAATTTATTTCAGACCATTTGAATGACGCATTCATGCAAATTGAAAATGCTTTAGAAGATTTTATACAGCTTGGTTCTGGGTGGGTACTTGAACGCATTATGAGTGTAGAAGTACAGACTGCAAAGTATGCACCATTAGCTAAGTACAGGGTTCCCACGGTCCTTAAAAGTCCTTAGAAATTCCTTATTTTTCATTTTGAAAAATAAGGGCCCTTAAAAGTACTTATTTTTGATTCAAGGTCCTTAAAATTATTTTTAAGTCCTTATTTTTCACTATTGCTAGTAATTTAATGATTTGAAATTGCTAGCAAGAATGAAAAAAATATTCTTTCAACTTTTCTTTTTTACTGCTTTGGGATCCTGTGTTGATATCTAACCATTCTCAGTGTGAACAAAGAAAATAAGCCTATATGTGTTGGGGAAGGGAGAGGGGGTAGTTGTCTAGAAGATATCCACTCGTCATTTGGAGTTTGCAAAAAATATATATAGACATGAACTAATAGATGCTTTAATAAGAAAAAAAAAACCTTTTACTTCTACAAATTGTTTGTCCTCTCGTATTTCTCCGTTTGTAATCCATATCACAATGATTTATTTTAAAACAGTGGTGCTCAACCTAAGTCTAAACAAGCATAGTCATTTGAAGGTTTGACAAATCCTTTTCAACTAGTTCCTTCAGAACAAAATGTTTTGGAAGTAAATACTGACATGAAAATACTGATTTTTTTTATTTATTTTGTCTGACTATATAAAAAAAAATTGCAGGAGCTTAAGTCTTTTGTATTTTTGATCTCTAATCACATTGGAAGTTTTTCTAGATAGCATCGTAAAACATGGAAAAAGAAAGAAAATTACTTATTAAGAACTGTTATTTTCACTACTTAATTCTTATTTTATTAATAAATTTTTTGCAACTATTTCTTAGAAACCAGTTTCTCAATGTTAGGATAATGACGTAAGCAGCTACATGGGTCAGCTTTGCAAGCTGTACGCACCACTTTAAAACCATGTTTTTCAACCCATGCTGCAGGCATACATTTTACCTCATTTGAACGCATTATTCATCATGTCAATCAATGCAATCAAATAAAAATATTTTGTAATCTTGCACATTTGCTACTTAATTGCTTCCACTTGAAAATTTTAATCCATTTGCATCTGCATTGATTCAAGTAAAAATTATGGTTGACATTCACACTAATGGTTATCTTAAATGCAGTGAGATTTTTTCAAATAATATAACAGTAGCTCAGTTTGTTATATTTTGTCATAATTTGAATTTTCCAGCTCATATTTGCAAAGCATTTCTCAGATAAATGAAATTTTCTCTTCACAAAGCACTATTTTAGACAATTCTTGATCCCCTCTCCTACTGCAAACATTGCATCCAGTGAGTCATGGAAAATCATGGATTTCAAATTCCAATTGTATCAGATACCTTGCATTTTGTAAAAGTTTGGGTTTGAAGTGTTGCATAAATCTCTTACATTTATCCAAATTGTCTACATCAGTGGTTCTCAACCTTTTTTCAGCTACTGCCCCCTTTAGGACTGAACATGTTTTCAATGCCCCCTTTGCAGAAGGGCGTGAAACGGAAAAGAAGGAGAAGGAAAAGCAGTTTTCTTGACCGTTTTAACTCTATAATTTTGCCCAAACAGAGAGTTGAAAAATGACTAGGGGGTAAAAAAAACTTTAAAAAATAAAAAACTTTTCAAGCATAAGATATTTCTTTTTTTAAAAAAAGGGTAATTTTTTTCCTCTAAAAAGCTGCATCAAATAAGCAACCAAGTGCCGAAAATGTTCCATCAAATGAGTGACCTAGTGACCTGTTCTGAACGTAAATAAGAGCAAAAAGGTTTGAAATAAAAATGCTTTGTTTTCAACTTTTTTTTTTTTTTGAAAACTAATATACTTTGAAAAACTGCACTGCGGTCAAATAGTTCCTCAAACAATCCAATCCCAAAACGTGTTGTTCTTACTAACTTGCAGCTATGCTTTACGCGTCCCCCATTTATGGCAATAACAAAGCCGGACTTTCGATTTTTTCCAGACGGGACAAAGACTCCCACTACCAACGATACATGTCATCCTTAAAGATTAATCAAGTTTTAATTGGAGGAGAAAAAAAATCTTCATATTTACAAATTACAAGATAAATTCAATTCAGAGATTCTTTTTGAGTATTTTATGGCTTTGAAGGTTAGATAAGATGTCAAAAGTTACAAGACCTAATTTTTTTCGAAAAAAAAAATATGCCCTGGCGACATCACAGTAAAGACAGCGCTTGTTTTGAAAATGGAGTCTTAAAAACGCATTTCCTTTAACATTAGGTTTCGTGGTGTTAAGAGTTAGATTTAGACTCCATCACTATGAAGCATTTAAAATTGACGTAATTTTAGGCAAGTTTTGTTAACATTAACAAGGGAGAAAAAGGTTCCTCATGAAATTTTTTCAAAATTGAAAGTTATTTTAAGGCTAATTTTAGTCATGTTAGGGGTCAGAGCTCCTTCCGTTGTTCTCTGAAGTTGAAGTCTTTTAAAAACCTAAATTTAAACTATTTTTTTGTTGGGGTTGAGGGAGTGGTAAAGGTTCGGGAGTTTTCTCCGGAAATGTTTTCACTATACTCTGAAAAACGCAACTGTAAACTACCTTTGGTGTTGTTATAGCGATGCTCTTACACCATAAAAAGTCGGTCAAGTTTGGTGGCTCTCTTCTAGGAATTTTTTGAAGCCGACTTCCTAAAAAGGCAATTCTAGGCTCTTTTTGGTCATGATTAGGGAAAGAGCAGGAGGGTAGTTCGAGATTCCCTCCCGTTATCATTTTTTACAAAATCATTAGACTGTCTTTTAGAATGATGATTTCCATAGCTCTTCAACAGAAATGTCTAGAAACAAAGTTTCAAGCTTTGTACGGTTATGCTAGAGAAAGAGGTGTGTGGTTCTGGATCTTTGCTCTAGAAGTTTTTTTGACAAGTTAAGTTTTCAAAACGCAATTTTAAGCTTTTTTTTTTTTTTTTTTGGCAATTAAAGTTAGGAGAGCAGGGAGGGGTAAGGAATTTAGGACTCTTCTTGAACAATTTTTAAATGGACATCAATTAAGCACAATTTAAAGGTTATTTCAGATAGTTACGCAATGAAAGAGGGGACCCACCTCAAAACTTTTTTGAAATTTAAGTGCTATTGGCAAATTTTGGGCTGTCTTTGATGACGTTAGGAGAAGGATCAGGGTTCGGGAGACAACTCCAGAAATTTTTTTTGTAAACTATCCTTACCGATCCATTAGAAAAGGTCTCCTACTGCCCCCCCCCCCAAAAAATGTCCTCTCAAGCAAATTTTAAAATATGCCCACCGCTCCCTTACCGCCCAAAATATGTCCGCCACCCAAAAGAGGTTCACCGCCCCTCAGCATCGTCCCACCGACCCCCGGGGGCGGTATTGCCCCCGTTGAAAACCACTGGTCTACATGCAATTCTTTTTAATAAAAGTGAAGAATTCTTCCGCTTAGACTATTTTGGAAACTTTGGCATATCTGTCCTGAATTTTAGCTCTGTGTATGTAGCTAGGTTTTAGTAAAAATGATTAATTCACTTTTACAAAATTAAGTTTTTATCATAATTTTACCAAAATCTGAACAATACTGAAGTAAATAGAAGTAGCATCAAATTAGAATGCCTTTTATTGAAATGCCTTTATTGCTTGCCTTTTATTGAAATCCGTTTTAGCATTTTTGTTTCATTGAGAAAGATAGTAAATTGACCCCTTTTTCCTCATTTTAACTTAATGTTGTATACGACATATTTTATACTTTTTTCTGCAAAAGCAGCCTCAAAGATTCTAGTGCATCTTGTACTCAAAGCTAGCACTTTTTTGTTCAGTGTTTGATGTAAAATTGCCGCTAGCCTTGGAATTGTCATGAAGAAAAAGTTCAGATCGCAATTTTTTTATTTTGAAAATTTTTCTTAGTCTTGGGTTTGAAATATAATGATAAATGCTTCAAAAACATTTTTTGGGAAAAAAAATGCTTGAAAATAAAGGTGTGTTTGTGCAACCTATAGAATTCATGCACATTTGTTGACTAATTAATACTTTCGAGGTCCTTAATTTTTTTGAAAAAGGTTCTTAGAAAGTCCTTATTTTTTGTTTTGAAAACCGAAGTGGGAGCCCTGAAGTAGTAAATCATTACCTTCCAAAAATAAAGTATTAGGTCAAATGAAATATTTCAATCTTCTAATATGTGACTTTTATCGTTGAACACTATGAGACTGTTTTACAGTGTTGCATTGCAGAAGAAAAAAAAAAATGTTGTTTTATGTTTTGAAATCATTGTTTCATATCTTTCTATATGTCTCCTTGAAAGCAACTCTAGTAATGTTAATGTTTTTTTTTTTGTGGTCTTGATGTAAGTTTTTGTAATAAAGTCTGCATGATTTTACATTTATTGTGCAATTTCGTTAGATTCATTCATAAAGTACAGAAAAATTCTTACACTGGAAATGATGAAATGACTGTGAAACAGATTCAGCCAAATTAATATTAAGAGTAAGTTCTAATGTTTTGTTCGTATGAGAATGATTAAATATTCAAACTGGTAAAAATATTTGGAACCATGGAGAAAGATAAATAAATTTTGAAAACTAGAAAACTTTGAATTTGAAAATTCTGTACAAATAATCAAATTCGATAAGGTGAAATAAATTACAATTGACTAATTACAAGTTTAATCATCAATTAAATTAGCAGACTTATTCAAAATTAGTTACTCATTATAGCAGGGTCGGATGATCAAAAACATAAAAAAAAATAATTTTCACTGGCAAAATCTCATTTCGGGCAGAAAAACAATTGAAGTTCTAAGAAACAATTAAATTCGCTGAAAAATTATCAAAGTTCCAAATCAGTCACTGTAAAATTCGAGTTACCCCAGCTGGTGAAAATAAATTAAAAGAATTAGTTGATTAAAGAAATGAAGTGATTAAAGAAATGAAATAAGTAAAGAAATTTAATCAATGAAGAGAATTAAGTAATTAAATAGATCAAAAACCTAAAAAAAAAATAATTTTCACTGGCAAAATCTCATTTCGATTAGAAAAACAATTGAAGTTCTAAGAAACAATTAAATTCGTTGAAAAATTATCAAAGTTCCAAATCAATCACTGTAAAATTCGAGTTAGCCCAGCTGTTGGAAATAAATTAAGTTCGAAAAAAAGTAATTAGAGAAATAAAGTGATTAAAGAAATGAAGTGATTAAAGAAATGAAATAATTAAAGAATTAAATACGCCGGGTTAGTGGGCTCGCTCCCATAACAAAAATTATTTCAATTGACTTGAAAAAAATCGAGTCCTGAAAAATAATAGAACTAACTCACTACTCTGATGAAAACTATAACTGAAAACAAAGAGAATAATTAAATTTTTCTAATGATGGAATTAATTAACTTTGGTAAACTACTAATTAAATTAGCATGCAAATTAACATTATCGGGTAATCAACAGAGCATTCTATCTGAGAGAGAAGTGATTTTAAAATTAAGCTAAGCTTGACAAAATGAACAATGCGACGTCACTTTTATGTGACCAATTAAAATGTTTGAAAGCTTGAATTAATCTAAAAACAGCGATGTCACTCTAATCCGAGACTTTCATTGGATTGTGATGATATCACTGATATTTCCAGTGGTGGTATGGACATGCGCGAACTGATAAGACAAAGGACGCTTGTGGTCAGGGTGTGATGATTAAGTGTCACGTGGTCATCAGTTATCAGTAATGATTCACTTATCTTTCTGATTACACGCCATTTGAGTGTTCGACTTCTATGTGAAGGGATGGATTTTGTGGATGGAGAAGGTACCCAGGGAAAAAGGAAAGCTTGCCGAGAAATCTTGCCCGAAAATCGGGATATTTACGGGTGGACATCGTGTCAAACTGACGGAAAAGTTGCGAAAAATAGCGTGAGTGGAGTTACGTTAATTCGAGTTGTAAAAGTAAAAAATAACTCAATTAATGTGATTCCATTTATTGCTTGAGGATCTACCATGGGATTTGTTTCCTGCGGAGTTGCACCATTGTGATTCACACAACAGAAGGTAAGTTTCTTGTTTCATTTCAATTGATTGCATGCAGAATAATTCGTATAGTTAATTTTTTTTATCAAGTGTTGTGTGACTTAAAGTGTTTTATAAGTTTCATTGGGTGAAATGATAGTGAATGTAAAAAAATTTGTGTGTTCGAATGTATAAACCAATGTTAACTTGAGTGTATCGAATTGATTTTAAATTTTGACGTTGGAGAATAAATTTCGATTTTTAATTTCAACATGGGGGAATTTTTAACTTTTGATTTTGACGTTGCAAAAAAAAAAAAAGTTTTTGATTTTTAATCTTGACATTGTAAAAATTTTAATTTTCAACTTCGACATTGTGAAAAATTTGATTTTGATTTTTAATGTATTAACGACCGAGTTTTCTCTTATTGGTAGAGTATGATTATTTTTCACTTAATGGTTGAAAGTTTTGACTTGTTGACTTGATGTTTGAAATTTTATTTAACAATTGAGTCTTAATGAATGGATGTATGTGTGTTTGAATGATAGTGAAGGGGTTTGTATGAATGTTTGAGGTTTCACATGAAAGTCGAGGGTTGAGTATAATCGGATAAAAGTAGTAAAAATCAATGTGTGGTCTATTGTGTGTGAGTAATTGACAGTCTTGTATGTAATGATTATTTGTATCAATGTGTTCATTAATGTTGGAAATAAGAAGTCGTGTTGGTCGAGTTTGTTTTGGGGTCGAGGTAATTAAGCCATAGTAGATTAGATGAAAAATTTTGAAGTGGCGAAAAAGTTTAAAAAATATGTTGTAAAAGCAGGGACATAGAAAAAAAAAACAGTAAAATTCGTGAAAAAACATGCAATGTCCAGAACTTTATAGAAATAATCAAATTCGGAAGTGTGGGCTTTTTTTAATTTGACTAATTACTAATTAAAATGGGATGCCAATTAAAAAGTCATTCATTACTCTGGGTCAGATGAGCAACAACATGAAAAATTAATTTTCACTGAAAAAATTCCATTTCGGTTTGAAAAAATAATCCAAGTTGGAAAAAAAAAAATAATTAAATTCTCGAAGCGTTCGACAAAGTTCTAAAATGATGTTGTAAAACTATGGGTAAACTTAAAAACAGTAAAATTCGTGAAAAAACATGCAAAGTCGGGAATTCCTAAATAAAATTCTCATTCGATTGTGTGAAATTAATTAAATTCGACTAATTCCTAATTAAATAAATTAGCAGGTTAATAAAAAATAGTTAATCATTACATTGGGTCGGATTATCATAAACATAAAAAAAAAATTAATTTTCATTGACAAAGTCCAATTTCGGCTTGAAAAATAAATTAAGTTCGAAGAAATAATTAAATTCGAAAAAAAATAAATTTCCATCAACAGATGGCAGCATCATCGTTCTTTAAAATCAAAAATTATATTGAAATAGGTTACAAAAACTAAGTTGGAAAAATTAGACAAAGTTCGAATTACAAAACAAATTAGCATGCAAATTAACATCATCGGGTAATCAATAGACTGCGATACAATCTTAAATTATATTGTGATCACAATTAGCGCTAAAGAGTAAGAGAGCTTCATAGCCCAGTCGGTATGCGCGCATGGCTGGTAATCAAGAGGAAAACTTTTGGTTCGAGTTCGAACCCCGCTTCGGGAAATTGACGAAGTCCGAAAAAAAAAAAGGAATTAAATTCGTTCACTCAATAGATGGCAGCATGAGCATCCAAAATAAAATTAAGTTCCTGAAAATTAAGAAAAATAAATAATTCCATCGATAGATGGCACCACGATCGAAATTAACTCTGTAAAATAATTCAAAGTCCTAAAATTCGCGGGAAATATTCAGAAATTTGCGGGAAAAACCCTTGTAACCTTTCACGAAAATAATTCAAAGTCCTAAAATTCGCGGGAAAATATTCAAAATTCGCGCGAAAACCCTCGCGGCGGCCCTGGGAAGGCGGTGGGAGGTGGCTGTGGGAGGCACCCAGGAGTTGGTGCTACCACCGCACCACCTCCTGCCGCCGCAGAACTGTCCTTTTTCCCCTACTCATTTTTTGGAAAACGATTAAAACAATCAAGCACATAATGTTTAATTATGGCTTTGTACTGAAAGGCAGTATTTTGAAAAGTTGAATTTGTAAAATTTAAATTTTAAAAGCTTAAAATAGAATTTTCTATGCAGCAGTGTTCCCATTAGGTCATTAAAGGAAAGATAAAATTTTGATGTGTTGTTCAAAATTCAGAGATACTTTATGGCAGCACATAATTATCTCATTCTATTGATTAGAAGTTCTAACGTCTTTAAGTTTTGTAACCAGCACAGATTTAAAATATTAAAAGCAGAGAGACAAACAAATTAAATGTGAAGCAGTATACGATAGTTACACAAGAAGCTTAATCCAATCAAGAGTCATCGGATTCTTTATTAAATTTAGCAAACCAGCGACTAAAGTCAGCTGTTAAGAACCCAATGACTAAAGTCAGCTGTTAAAAACAATGTCTTGTCTGAAATCGAGTTGCAAAATGGATGTTAGAAGATGCAGAGAAGTTATAAGAAAGAGAAAGACCAGTAGAACAAAAAGAAACTGAGTTAAACTTTTAAATTAAGGTTTTTCAATTTTTAGCCCACAAAATCTGATTTTGCATGATAAAACATAAAAAAACTTCAGTTTACTTTTCAAGCACAAAGGTAGTTCCTCAATTTAAGTTAAAGCGCATTGTTAACAAAAGAAAATCCAAATGTTATTGATAATTATGCAACTAAAAAACCAAAAATGTCGAAATTTTTCATATTGTCGTGGAAGCTTTAAACCAAACGTTTGCATTTTTATATTTGACCACCACAAATGCGCTCCTAGGTTATTCATGGATAGGATTCTTTTCTAAAAAATGAAAAAGGATTGGTAGTATAAATGTAATTGTAAACAAGAAGTTCTGTCAAGAACTAAACGAGCCTACTTTCCCGTACATTGACGTCGGCATTAGCATCTGATCAATATTCTCTTGATTATCTGAAACTAAAAATTATGTCAAACATATCTTTATAGCACTTAAAGCTGATTTCTGAAAGCAAAATATACCCCTCTCATCAGATAAAATAGACACGTAAAAAGTAAATAAACGAGTCAATAAAGTTTTGTCGCACCTTTTAAAGAATGTAACTGTTATAGTTCTTCCGTAGCAAAATTCCACAATCGTTTTCAAAAGAAAAAATAAATAAATAAATAAAATAAAAGTACAAAGAACTTCAAAACACATTTTATCAAAGAAAGAAAAAAAAGTCGTTCGTTAATAAAATGTCTTGAATTTCATTTTTAATCCGTTGCCAGTTGTTAAATATAAATAAGGAATAAAATGCTCTCGTGAATGAAAAATTTTTGTTGACAAAAAAAAAAATCGTCTGATAAAAAAAAAAATAATAATAAATTAAACAAAACAAATAAATAAATAATCAAAAAATCGTCTGCCCAGTCAGTCATTTTTTCTGAGCCTGCATTTCCGCCATGTTTGCGGAGTCGGAGTCAGAATCAGAGTCCTCACAGAAGATTATTCAGAAAAGTACTTTACAATACATTATTTATCAAAACGATTTTCTTACAAAGTTAGTTTGAAGGAAATCCGCCTTGAAGTTCAGAATCAACATTTAATTTAAATTTCTCCGTAGGCGCTCATGTTAAAATTTTTTCTGAACGGTTCATCATTGAACGAAAAATGGTTCAAATTAAAAAGTGAAATATAGGAATGAGCCTCTCCGAGATCTTTCAAACAAAAAAAAGTTTATTCAATTCGGACGGTTCACTTAAAAGTTATTAGCTGGGGAAAGGTTGTTTGAACGGTTCAATGTTGAACGAAAAAAATGTTCAAATTGAAAATTTAAATACGGTAATGAAGCATCCTTGCCGAGATCTTTTGAACAAAAAAAAGTTTGTTTAAATCGGACTGTTCATTCAAAAGTTATTAGGTGTGAGGGCTTGTTTGAACGGTTCAATGTTGAACGAAAAATTGTTCAAATCGGAAATTTAAAAACGGAGATGAAGTATCCTTGCCGAGATCTTTCGAACAAAAAAAAGTTTGTTTAAATCGGACGGTTCACTCAAAAGTTATTAGGGGTGAGAGCTTGTTTGAACGGTTCAATGTTGAACGAAAAATTGTTCAAATCGAAAATGTAGATACGGGAATGAAGTATCCTTGAAAAGATCTTTCGAACAAAAAAAAGTTTGTTCAAATCGGACTCTTCATTCAAAAGTTAGTATCGCGGGACCGGTTGTTTGAACGGCTCAAAGTTGAACCAAACATTGTTCAAATCAAAAAATCAAATATGGGAATGAGCTGTACTCGCCGAGATCTTTCCAACAAAAAAAAGTTCGTCCAAATCGGAATGTTCGTTCAAAAGTTATTAGGGGGGGGGGGACAGACAGACCGACACACAAATTCCCCATCTCAATACCCTACTTTCAAATTTTTAATTTTTCGATATTTATTTCATTTTTTTGTTTCTTTTTGACTTTTTTTTACTTGGCGATATTTTTTTTACTTGGCGATATTTTTTGGACTTGGCGACATTTTTTTAGATGCATTAAGCCAATTTTAATGCTTTTTTCGTCTCTTTTATTTTTAACGGGAAAGTAGGCTAAAAAGTGGATGAGTTTATCGTTTCAATTTGACTTTAAATGAATGTTCCAATTTCTATATCCTTGTCTCTGAAATTTGAGTTAAGTACAGTGAAACATTTTGCTGTTCACCTATTGAAACCACAGCTAGTATTTTAAAACTATAATTAAAACTAGGTGACCCGTGCGGAATTCCGCAAAAAAAAAAAAAAAAAAAACTCTAAACTTAAATTTTAATACGACAATTTTTATTGGCTTCATTATCTGCCCGAAGTTGCAACGCAGTGTCGAAATCTATAAAGAAAAGTCCAGCGTAAGTTGGTGTAGTCCCTGCCGGAGGTTGCAAGTTCCCGATCATATGGTACACTTGACCATGTAGTTTAAAACAATATGGACCTCTGCCAGGAATGTTAACCGAGTCCACTTTGACTGAAGCGAAGGCCAAAGCATTGTTGAATTGTCTAATATTGTCTAGGTCAGTGGCGTATTTACGTATGGGCTTAATGGGCTATAGCCCAGGGCGGCACGATTGGGGGGCGGCACTTTTTCCATGCAAAGTGAAGACTTTTTTTTTAGACAGCAGGGCGGATTGGCATTGGCCGCAAGAATTGCCTTTTTTTTTAAAGTCACCAGGGCTACAGCGGCCACATTTTTTTCCCTTGTATTGGCATTGCGCAGCGGTGAACATGGGCAAAATTCATGGAGTTGGTGGCGTCCGAAGTCAAAGCCAAAGTACAAAGAGCTGCCCGCACTGGATCCTTTTCCACGATGATTTATTGCTGTCTCTTTCTCAGACCCCTTCTATTCTCAGCAGTGAGCGACCTCGTGTGGTTTCAGGGGTGGAGGGTTAAAAATAGAAACAGATGGAAAACCAGTTTTTTGCTGCATCGTGTGAACCGCAGGAACCGCACTGTCACTTGGATTCTGATGAGAAACTTCCAGGTAACACGAGAGTTATTTAAAAGATCAACTCACTAATCACTTTCCTGTTAGAAATATAGATATATCCACTGGCGTCAACGCGCGCGTTCCTTGTCCTAATCAACACTCAATAGCTGAGGTAAACATGTAGTAGTGCCAGAATGAATAAACTATATGATATTTTTTTAACAAAAAGCAAACTTCATGTATTTTTTAGAAGTAACGTCAAAAAATTGAGTACTTTTGTCTGTGGCTGTCCTGTATACAGGAGATCCCATAGCGCATAGCATTACCAATAGGCGTAGCGAAAAGTATTTCGTTTGAGGAATTGAATTTTTTTTTTTAAATAAAAAGTCGGAAAACGCGATATGTACTTACATGTGTGTTACCTTTTTAGCTTGTGAGGGTAGACGGGAGTTGTGTATGAACGCCCTGGCTACGCCACTGGTAGCTGCAACATTGAAAACTAAGTAAACAAAGTACTTCTAACCAGGGAGGGAGGGGGGGGATTTGCACCTTCGAGCGTTTTTTTCTGCTTCTAATTACTTTTTTTTATAATTAATTTTTGAGCAAAAATTTCACAAAGACTGCCTTATTGGGGGATGATAAAATTCCTCAACCTCTTAACGTTTAAAATCTCCCTGAAAAAAGAAAACAAATATATATATATATATATCAAAAAATCAAAAGGTAAATTCAATTTAAGGACTTATCCCTAAAGAACAAAATTTCACGGGAGACCTGCAGACCCCGAACTTGAAAACGACATTTTAAACGTACAAAACGTCTTTTTTGCCGGGCCTAGTAGACCCTGCAGCTATAGGTGACTCTAGTGCTAACCACGGAGTAGAAAGAAGGAGACAAATGTCCTACGGGTGCGCTAGTTTAAAAGTGGCAGCGAATTCTCCCCGCCCTCGGTGCTAACCTAATAGCTGTGAAATTGGTTAAAGGTTGATTTGAACCGCTGGGGAAAAGTTGTTCTTCCAGAAATTTATTATTTTTTTTTTAAGTGCATTTTTTTTCTTTTTTTTTAATTAATGAATTATTTTTTTTAAACTGGAAAAAGAATGTAAAGCAAGGCTTTTAAAATTACTCCCTACTCTCCTTTTTTTTCTTTTTTGCGTGTTTTCCTGTGTTATCTAGCGAAATTTGATTGCATTTAAAGGTTACATGTACTCTGGCTCGCGAAATTCAGCTAATATGAGGTTATGTAATGTACCACGCAATTTATCATCTCAGTAATTGAAATCCTTTATTACGTTCTCACCAATGTTTTTAGCTTTTTTTTTTCTTTTCTTTTCTTTTTTTTCAATCTCAAATTTCCAACAGTGCGAAAAAGTTGCCTCATGTTATTATAAGTATGAGCAAAATTTTACTGATCTGAGTTAATATTTTCAGTTGCCTTTGGTACTACAGTCGAACTCGCTTATAACGAGCACGAAGGGACCGCAACATGTTGCTCCTTAAATCCGAGTGCTTGTAATAAACTGGTCCTTACGGTTTATTTAATACAGTGCTTGCTAACGGCGATAATATTATTGTTATTTCGTTATTCATTTACTTTATTCCAATTGCAAGTTGTTGATAAGGTGTAGTAACATTTTTTTTTTCATTTAAATCTTTAAACAAGTTTTAAAAATTTTTAAAACTATTTTTGAAACAAATATGTGATGTTTAATCATTTCAAAAACTGTTTTAAATTTCGAAAGAAAGTTTTTAATGTAATTAAGTACTAAAAATGTTGATTTATAATAATGTAAGAACAGATTTGTTGTAGTAAAAGTTGAGATTCGCAAAAGACGAATTTTTACCAATTGGCTGGTTGTTAACAACCAACCAATTTCATGTTTAACTAGCTGTGTTTGCACGGTTTACCTTGAAAAAACATTTTATGTCAAGAAAATAAAGTTTTTTTTTTTTTTTACAACTCTGAAATTCAACACCTCAGGGGGGTGGGGCGGCCAGTTTCAAAAGCCCAGGGCGGCCTCACGTCCAAATACGCCTCTGGTCTAGGTAGTCAGGCCCGGACTGGCCATAGACTTGACTGGGAGATTTCCCGGTGCGCCCTCCCGAACGGCGCCCTTCTACTGTTTTCCCAATGTATTTGATTTTTTTGTAATGTATACGGGGCTTTCTATCTAATATCTTTAAACGAGCAATTCTTGTATCTATTTAATATCTTTAAACGAGCAATTCTTGTATGTATATTTATATATTTATTTATTTTTCGGATCTCGAAAACGGCTCTATCGATTTCGATAAAAATTTGTATTTAGATAGAGTTTTGGTTTCTGAGTTCATCTACGTCGGCGTTTTTTCTGTAAAAACGCGAGTTTTCACAAAAAACCCCGTTTTATTGTGCCTTCATTGAAAGTTTGAGAAGCTTTTATTGCGCCATTTTCTTTATGATTACTTTCATTGTTACTGTTTCCGTGGCGACCACGTTTTGTTATAACAATCGGATTTCATATTTAATCACATCAGCGCAAGTTCAAATTATGGTATTTGGCAACGTTAAATTGTTATTGTTTTTGAAACGTTAAAGCAAGGCTTCACTAGATAACAAGCTGTTGGGATAAAAGCAGTGGTAATTGTCCACCTACATCTATTGAATTTTATGGTAACTTACAGTATATAAAAATCAGATTACTTTACTTTTCAAGTGCGATTTCAAAATTGAGTATAAAAGTGTTATAGTTAGTTTTAAAATACTTTTTTTTCCTCCTCAAGAGTGTTTAGTAAGATATTTCAGATAAAAAATCAATAAATATGAAACTCATTCTTAAAATATTAAGTTTCGAAACAAAATTACATCTAATATCTTTAGACGAGCAATTCTTGTATATATATATATTTCGGATCTCGAAAACGGCTCCAAGGATTTTGATAAAATTTTGTATTTAGATAAAGTTTTGGATTTTGTAGTCCGATCGGTAAGTCGTCGGACTCGTAACCGGAGGGTCCCGAGCCGATCATATAGAGGAAGCCCAGCTGATCAAAGATTCACAGTCTTCATAAATGGTGGCTGGGGTACGATAAAAATGTTCGTGGTCATAAAATACTTTAAGTGAAACGATACCTCAGGGGGATGCTGGGCCAAGGGTCTGCTCGACCCTTGGGTCTGTTCAAAAATGAACAGAGCGCTCTTCAAGGCCCCATCCCGGTTAAACCACGAGTTGTTGTATGTACGGGGGGAACCTTGGAGTGTCAAGTGAAGTGAAAGTCAAAACCAACTGGACTAAATGCGTACTGGAGAACAGGGACTCTACATATATTCTCATCAACCCCTCCCGCGCCTTCGGCCCCAAATGAAATGAAATTGGGTGTGATTTTACGCTGAGCATGGATTAACCCTTTGACGTAGAATTTTTATCAACGTATTTTTCATACTTTGTTCATTACTCTGCATTAATTTACGGTAAAATAAGAGTAAAATATTATATTTAGCATTTTAATAATGTTCTGGTTATGTAATACAGCACAGAACAGTGGTGTCCCTTTCTGCGTAAAAGGTAAAATATTCATGGGGAAATCGGTGTTTCGTTCAGTGGGACACCGGTGTCCCATTTTTGCTTCAAAATGTTAAATAAGGTTGTGTTTTTTAAAACAAATTACGGCTGTTTTAAATGCGTAATTGCAACCAAAGGCTTAAAAATGCTTTTCAAGTTTATCTAAATAAGTACTTCGCATTTTAGAAAAAAAAACACGAGTTTACAAACAGCTTTTTTTTTAACCGAGTGGCTCGGTCCTCAGGTACTATATATTTATATATTTGTTTATTTATTTTTCGGATCTCGAAATTGGCTCTAACGATTTCGATAAAATTTTGTATTTAGATAGAGTTTTGGTTTCTGAGTTCATCTACGTCGACGTTTTTTCTGTAAAAACGCGAGTTTTCACAAAAAACTCCGTTTTTTTTTGTGCCTTCATTGAAAGTTTGAGAAGCTTTTATTTCGCCATTTTCTTTATGATTACTTTCATTGTTACTGTTTCCGTGGCAACCATGTTTTGTTATAACAATTGGATTTCATATTTAATCACATCAGCGCAAGTTCAAATTATGATATTTGGCAACGTTAAATTGTTATTGTTTTTGAAATGTTAAAGCAAGTCTTCACTAGAATAACAAGCCGTTTCATTTATTCAAAAGCCATGGGATAAAAGCAGTGGTAATTGTCCACCGACATCTACTGAATTTTATGGTAACTTACAGTATATAAAAATCAGATTACTTTACTTTTCAAGTGCGATTTCAAAATTGAGTACATAAAAGTGTTATAGTTAGTTTTAAAATACTTTTTTCCCTCTTCAAGAGTGTTTAGTAAGATATTTCAGGTAAAAAATCAATAAATATGAAACTCATTCTTAAAATATTAAGTTTCGAAACAAAATTACATCTAATATCTTTAGACGAGCAATTCTTGTATATATATATTTCGGATCTCGAAAACGGCTCAAACGATTTTGATAAAATTTTGTATTTAGATAAAGTTTTGGATTTTGTAGTCCGATCGGTAAGTCGTCGGACTCGTAACCGGAGGGTCCCGAACCGATCATATAGAGGAAGCCCAGCTGATCAAAGATCCACAGTCTTCATAAATGGTGGTTGGGGGACGTTAAAAATGTTCGTGGTCATAAAATCCTTCAAGTGAAACGATACCTCAGGAGGATGCTGGGCCAAGGGTCTGCTCGGCCGTTGGGTCTGTTCAAAAATGAACAGAGCGCTCTTCAAGGCCCCATCCCGGTTAAACCACGAGTTGTGCTATGTACGGGGGGAACCTTGGAATGTCAAGTGAAGTGAAAGTCAAAACCAACAGGACTAAATGCGTGTACTGGAGAACAGGGACTCTGCATATATTCTTATCAACCTCTCCCGCGCCTTCGGCGCCAAATGAAATGAAATTGGGTGTGATTTTACGCTGAGCATGGATTAACCCTTTGACGCAGAACTTTTATCAACGTATTTTTCATACTTTGTTCATTACTCTGCATTAATTTACGGTAAAACAAGGGGAAAATATTATATTTAGCATTTTAATAATTTTCTGGTTATGTAATACAGCACAGAACAGTGGTGTCCCTTTCTGCGTAAAAGGTAAAATATTCATGGGAAATCGGTGTTTCGTTCAGTGGGACACCGGTGTCCCATTTTTGCTTCAAAATTTTAAATAAGGTTGTGTTTTGTTAAACAAATTACGGCTGTTTTAAATGCGTAATTGCAACCAAAGACTTAAAAATGCTTTTCAAGTTTATCTAAATAAGTACTTCGCATTTTAGAAAAAAACACGAGTTTACAAACCTTTTTTTTTTTAACCGAGTGGGCTCGGTCCCCAGGTACTCTTTACTAATAATATAAAGCTGTAGAGTTTGTTTGTTTGTTTGTTTGAACGCGCTAATCTCAGGAACTACTGGTTCGATTTGAAAAATTCTTTTTGTGTTAAATAGTCCATTTATCCAGAAAGACTTTAGGCTATAGTTTGAAAAGATTCGATAAGCGATTCGTTTTTTATTCGAATTCAAGGCAATTTTCTCATAAATCGCCGAATACTGGGGTTAAAAATTACTTGCACATATTAATGTTATATATCGTTGGAAGCAGAAAAATTTTGTCCGTCCTATGCAGTTTGTTTCGATTCTCTAACTTAAACACAGCACGAGTTATTCAATTTTTAAACTTACCTTTTGCAAGGCTTTACTTGATTTCTTGCAATACTTGGTTCATTAAAACCATCAATAAAAAATAAACGAATTATTTCAGTTTTGATTTTTACGCCATTGGATAGAGCGATATTTTTAACCCCAGAATTGATTCGACTTACAGTCGAAGAACCAAGCTTTTATCTCCACTAGAAAAAAAGTTGCAAGCGTTTGAACTTTGAGTTCGAAAACCTCTTTCCTGATCAAACTACACTAGGTGGCCAAAAGTATCCGGACACTTTCAAAAATTTACATTTTTAGATATAACTCGAGAAATAAGTGATCAATTGTTCTTTAACTTTAGTCATACAAAATATATTCTTCACCGAACATTTCCAAGTTGAAATTAAATTACCCTTGCATTTGGGGGACGATAAAAAGGGGGGTCGAAAGAAAAACCGCTTTTTGACCATAACTCTTTGAAAATAGCTCGGAATAAGCTATGCATTTCAGTAATTAATTAGCATACTATGTATAATTACTATACAAATTCAAATGAACGCACCACTCTTACTTCCGAAGATATAAAACATTTTTTAAAAAACGGCAATTTTATTTGAAGGGTTTTTGCTCATAACACGCAGAGTTTTTGATCAAACCTTATAAAAACTTCAGAAAAGATGACAAAATACAAGAGAAAGAACATACTAAAACGGTTTTTAAAAATATTAAAAATCCGATGAGATATGAACGTTAAAAGGAAATAATTTTTCACGGCGCATGCGCGAAAGACAGAAATTTATAACTACAAAAATATTGTAGCCTGGTGTATACTGCATCTTATAAAAAAAGTTCCAGTTGAATATCGTAAAAATTGAAAAAGATATCAGCGATCTAGTGAGCTGTAATTCATTCATTTGCAGTCAATTCATAAATGGAGAGGGGTTGTTCACAAATAGTGTGGGGACAATCGAGCATATTTTTCAATGTTAAATTGTATACTGTTTAAAAATTTATATTTGGCATAGAAGTCACATTTCGCCCATTCGGCCAAAAAGACCTTATAAGTAGGTGGCCAAAAGTATACGGAGACCCCCTGAAACGTTGATTTTGAACGATGACAAAATAACCTTTATTTTAAAAATAGCTCTTTGTGGACAGACCCTCACTATGTATGTATTGTCTGCGAATGAATGAAATACAGCTCACTAGACCGCTGAAATCTTTTTCAATTTTCATGATATTCAACTGGAACTTTTTTTATAAGATGCAGTATATACCAGGCTACAATATTTTTGTAGTTATAAATTTCTGTCGTTCGCGAATGCGCCGTGAAATTTTTTTTCCTTTTAACATTCATATCTCATCGGATTTTTAATATTTTTAAAAACCGTTTTAGTATGTTCTTTCTCTTGTATTTTGTCATCTTTCCTGAAGTTTTGATAAGGTTTGATCAAAAACTCTGCGTGTTATGAGCAAAAACCCTTCAAATAAAATTGCCGTTTTTTAAAAAATGTTTTATATCTTCGGAAGTAAGAGTGGTGCGTTCATTTGAATTTGTATAGTAATTATACATAGTATGCTAATTAATTACTGAAATGCATAGCTTATTCCGAGCTATTTTCAAAGAGTTATGGTCAAAAAGCGGTTATTCTTTCGACCCCCCTTCTTATCGTCCCCCAAATGCAAGGGTAATTTAATTTCAACTTGGAAATGTTCGGTGAAGCCTATATTTTGTATGACTAAAGTTAAAGAACAATTGATCACTTATTTCTCCAGCTATATGTAAAAATGTGAATTTTTGAAAGTGTCCGGATACTTTTGGCCACCTAGTGTATTAACGTGTGGCGGCGTACACTTAGAGAGCATATAACCCAACTTTGCCCGCCGCACAGTGGAGTATTTGACTGAAAATCCTGGCCAAAACTATTTTGGAATTTTCGCTCTTCTAAGGGAATATCCTTCTGTGCGTTTGGGCGTTGTACAGCAAAGCTACCCATCGTACAGCTATGAAACTTGGTCAACAAAGTGTCTAAAAGGTCAGATGTTGTAACTTGAAGCTCGATTTTTAAAATTTAATTTAGAAAAAAAGTTATTTAATGTTTTATCCATGGTTTAGAATTTTGCGAGTTTACGACCGTAAAAAGGTTTCTAGTGAACGTAGGAAGAAAAAAAATACATCACCATTTGGAGCAATTCAATCTCTTTAAAAGTTTAAATTGTTTGAAGCTCTAACGTAATTTACCTAATTTTAAGGAATTTTCAAAGACAGGTCACTTTTTCGACGTTTTTCAATTAATCAATCGATGTAAATTAAAATTCCTGCATCCGTGAATCTAATGGTGTTATTGCTCTGAAACTTTTCAAGGATACAATATAAACATTTCACCTTCATTTAAAGCAAAAACGGTGAAGTTATCTTGCTTCATTGATTTTTAGTGATTTTTTTTTTCAAAGAGCTTAAAGAAAAATTTTCACAGTGTTTTGCCATGGTTCACGTTTGTTCCGGAGCAGCTGGCAACCTGCCAGCTGCTGACGAGGAATTGTTTGAAGCGAAAGCTAATAAGAAAGCGTATTTTATTGGATGTATTTTTTCCTTTGACGGAATGTAATTAGTACATTGCCTCCTCTCTCCCCCCTCCCAAAAAAGTAGTTCAACAATACCAGTATTCTGTCAAAAATGCTAAATATGAGGAAAAAATTTTGATTATAATTTCTAATCGTTAGGTTACAAAAAATGCTAAATTAACCTAGAACAAAAGAAAAAAAAATGCCACGAGAATAGCAGGCAAATATTTTGATGTTTCAATGAATCCTTTTTCGTTGCAAATATAAATCTTTACTAATATTACAAAGAGGAAGGTGATTTTGTATCTTAAATAATCTCCGAAACCATGTACCTATTTGAAAAACATTTTCGGCATATGAAAGGTACATTCTCAGGGAGTAACAAAGGTTATAGTTCGAAAAGATTCGTTAAACCGTTCCTTTTTTATTTCAAATCAAAGCAATTTTTACATAAATCGCCAAAGATAAGGAAAAATTACCTACACATATTAATGTTATACTAGCTGCGTAGCCCGGCGTTGCACGGGCTGTAATGTAGTGAAGGCAGTTTGAGAAAACTACTCGCCACCAAGGCGGCTCGCCTTTAAAGAAATGAGGAAAGTTTAAACAGTTTACTCGCCGTCAAGGCGGCTCGCCTTTACAGTAGCGAGGAAAGTTTCAATTCACTACTCGCCGCCAAGGCGGCTCGCCTTTAAAGTACCAAGGAAAAGTTTAATAAACTACTCCCGCTAAAGCGGCTCGCTAAAAAGCTTTCCTGCATCAAAGAATCAATCGAATTATTTGCACATGCTTCCTCAAAAATAAAGACCATGTCAAGTAGCGCATACTTAGCACTCTCCCTAAATTACAAATAAAATTCCTTTCCAAAAACAATTATTTCCAAACCGCTTTCTTCCGGTAAAATTAATTGCAAAATTCTAAACGAAAAAGTTCTTTTAATATTTGGATCGAAGCCAGAAAAAGTCCCTTCTAAAAACAGCAATTGCAATTTTATTTAAAAACACATTTTCAAAATGGTACCCGAGAAAAAATATGTCATTAATAATTAGAAGAAAAACAATTGTTAGAACTTTGTTATAACACGTATTCAAAATGACAATGAAAAAAATAACTCTTTCATTTTAAAAAGTTCAACTTAATTAACGTTTTAATTCAAAATAGCAACGGAAAGAAATAAATATCTTGGAATTTTAAATAGTTCAATAATTTAATTAACGTTTTAATTCAAAATGGCAACGGTAAGAAAAAATGTCTTGGAAGTTTAATCATTAATTAGGCTTAATCGCTTTAAATGTGACTACTTATTAATTAAACATTCGCTTTAAATTTGACTACTTATGGATCGCAGCCAGAAAAAGTCCCTTCTAAAAACAGCAATTGCAATTTTATTTAAAAACACATTTTCAAAATGGTACCTGAGAAAAAATATGTCATTAATAATTAGAATAAAAACAATTGTTAGAACTTTGTTATAACACGTATTTAAAATGACAATGGAAAAAAATAACACTCTTTCATTTTAAAAAGTTCAATTTAATTAGCGTTTTAATTTAGGGCCGAATTCAAGTGAAACACAATTTCAGACGGACACTTTTTAATTATCTCATACAATGATTTGTTTGTGATTTCTATAAACTTCCTAGAAGATCCTGAAAAAAAAAAACGAACATGAACAAACCCAAAAGAAAAAACGTAAATTTACTTCATCCAGTTTAAACCTATTTTAAGCAAAATGGGGCAAAAAGGGGCAACTTTTTTTTTCAAATACGTTTTAAGGGAACCTTAAGCTTTATTTTGATACCCGAACTTGCGTCCGGAAATGCCCGGAACCCATATAAAAACCTTTCTTTTTAAAAAATTTACTGAAAATAGAGCGATTTTTTTAAAGTTGTGTAAAACACTATTAAAAAAATATTTCCCAAAGCAAATTCTACATGGATTGCACATCATATTAAAGTATACACCTTCGTCTTCCATATTCATTAGTGTTTTTTATATAATTTCGAAATAAGTCACCGAATACAGCGCATTGAATGTAAGCAACAAACGAAGCTTCCAGGAAAACAGCAGCGCAGATTCCACATCGACTGAGTTTGAAGCATTCGTATGGGTCTTAATCAAAGTGGAAGGGGTTTTATGTTGTATATTATGACGTAGTGTCTTATCAGCTGTCCGAAAACGAATAGAAGTGTGAGATTGACCATACTTTACATTTTCGACTTTTGGCCAGGATTTTCACTCAAATACTCCACTGTGCGCCGGGTTATGAGGCCTTTTAGTCCAGCTACCACAGACGTCCCCGGTTCTATTCCCGGTGGGGACACGCTGTCCATCACGTACGCCGCAGTTGGTGACCCGGACAACAGATGGCGCCATGAACATACGCAATACAGGATCTGCTTCTCCTCCATCGCTCACTCACTTTGCCTGCATCGCTCCACGTCCACCCAACCGCTGGCGCACTCACATGCGCCCGACCGCGGACACGCTCCTCGCTCTGCAGCAACAGGCACAACTTCAGCCAGAACGCCTGGCTCCTTGGCGCTCCATCTAATTCAAACGAATCGCTCTCTCGCGCTCCCCGCTCCATCACTTGGAGGGGAGTATTGTGGCGGCGTACACTTAGAGAGCATAGAACCCAACTTTGCTCGCCGGGTTAAGAGGCCTTTTAGTCCAGCGGCCAAAGCACTGGGTTTCTACCACAGCGGTCCCCGGTTCTATTCCCGGTGAGGACACGCCGTCCATCACGTACGCCGCAAACGTTTTATTGCGTTGCTATGGCGACATCTTTTAAATTCATTGTTGGTGTCCTTTTCTTCATTTCGTTTCTTAAAAGTATTTCATTTTACGGCGTTTCAAGAAGGCAAATAATGCGATCGTCCGTGTTTCACTTGAATTCCTGCCTACTTAATGACTTATATATTTTTTTTTTCTGGTACCATTTTGAAAATGTGTTTCAAATTAAATTGTACTTCATGTTTTTAGCAGGGATTTTTTTTGGCTGCGATCTAAATATTAAAACAACTTTTTTGTTTGGAATTTTGCAATTAATGTTACAGGAAGAGAGCGGTTTGGAAATATTTGGTTTTGGTAGGGAATTGTATTTGTTTATTAGGGAGAGTGTTAAATATGTGCTACTTGACATTGTTTTTATTCCTGAGGAAGCATGTGCAAATAATGCGATTGACTTTTTGATGCGGGAAAGTTTTTTAGCGAGCCGCTTTAGCGGGGAGTAGTTTTTTGAAACCGGTTTCGCTAAAACTTTCCTCCCTCCTTTAAATGCGAGCCGCCTTGGCGGCGAGTAATTTGTTTTAACTTTCCTTACTACTTTAAAGGCGAGTAGTTTGTTGAAACTTTCTTTGCTACTTTAAAGGCGAGCTGCCTTGGCGGTTATATATCATTATATACCGCCTTGACGGCGAGTAGTTTATTTAAATTTTCATCACTACTTTAAAGCCCGTGCAACGCCGGGCCCCACAGCTAGTATCTTATAAAGAAACGCTATCTCATGCCCTCCTAAAGGCTGTTGGGTATGCGCCCTTTCGTAAGCAGGGAAAGCAGTCCACTGCGCTCCGCTATCTACTGTAGCTTATTTTTGCTCCCTGTAGTCACCATCCCTACACTCCCGAGAACAAAAGCAGACCCTCATTGTTTCCCAGAATCTCCCGGGCGTTTCCTCAATAAAAAAGGGATGTGAGGGTGAAAGTGACAGCACATATCAATGGTCAAGAATACGAGTAGAATGGTGAGATTTATTGACGGTACTTACGTCTTGTTCTTGTCTTTAGAGAGTGCTGTTACATGAATCAATGAGTCATTTGGGTTAGATTTTAGCATTAGTGAAGAAGTGATTTTGGAGCTTCAGAAAAATTGAATACACTATAAGAACGAATCTTTTCAACGGTGTTGCTCATTTTAATTTTCATTTCCTTTGTATTAAGAAAATATTTTCCTAGATGTATAATCCTAAATTATAGAACTACAATACATGGATTTATAATTAGTGGTAATATGATCTATTTGTTTCAATGTGATGATTTGAAAACTATTACAGTATACTCTCGATTATCTTCGAGCGGGTTACCCGTAATTCTAAAGATTTTAATGTCACAATTCGTGGCGTTGCGAATGGAATGCTAAAAAAAATAATTTCTTTTGTGACAATACTAATTGCAATGACTTTCCTACAAATTTTTAAAGTATCAACTCCTTTATCAGATTACTTGCAATCTAAGAATTTAGATTATGCGCAAGCATGGCGCCACGTGGAAATGGCCACTAATTTCTTAAAAGACAGCAGAGATTCTTTTGAAAAAGTAGATTCTTTAGCTCAAAATTTTGTCACCTTTATGCAGAACGAGATGGACAAAATATCTGAGGAAATGAGTGATATCGAAATAGAAACACGGCTTCCAGAAAAAAGAGTGAAAAAGAAAAAGTTGATGCCAGGCGAAACGAAAGATAATGAAGTAAAACTTGTAAAGGAAAAAGTGCTATTTCGTACAAAAATATTTTTGAGTGTAATGGATACCGTAATAGAAAACATGGACTATGCTTTATAGAACACAAAAGCCTTTATCAGTCATTAAATGTGTTTGATCCTCGAACATTTGCCGACACAAATAATATACATTACGATTTTAAATATATTTCTAATTTAGTTCATAACTTAGATTCAAGCAAACTTAAAGAAGAACTATTTTCATTTGCTTCACTTTGGCCTCAATTGTCGGAACCTTTGAAATCAAATAAATTAATTGGTACAGATACAGACTCGTCGGTGGAAAGTGAAGAAGAAATAAATTGGGAAAACTGCAGAAACGAGAATCAATTATGCCGGTCATGCGTAAAGTGCGCATTTAAACTAGTTCATGATTATAATATGTATTCGATGCAGTACAGAAAACTTCATAAAGTCTATAAATATCTTCTTACAATCCCTTTAACGCAAGTAAGCTGTGAAAAAGCCTTTTCCAAGCTCAAAATCATAAAGACAAGACTTCGTTCAAGCTTGAGCAACTCAAACCTGGAATCATTTTTTCTCATGCAATGTGAAAAAGACATTTTAATAAATATCGACGAAGAAGAAATAATTGGAAGATTATGTGAGAAAAGTTCCGAACTTGAAAGATTTCTTAACTATTAATCATGATTTTTGATAGGCATATCTGCCTCTCCCCTAGATAGTCTAGTCTCATCATCTTACAACAGTCTAAGTTAAGGCATATCATGTTTTTACTAACGTTTTCCTTCAGCCTAACGGCCGTGTCATGTTTCAGACTAATGGAATGTAAACATTGTTTTTCCGGAGATCGTTCCCGGAAGTATGACGTCATGTTCTGGAACGTCTGTTTAGCATCTGACGTCAACCAACGAATGTTCTAGAAGCTTCGTAAGGCACGTGTCGTCTGTGAGTGGCTGCCTGGATCGCTACCGATAGGATTATGTGTATGCAAAATTCGGGGATATATAAGCGATGTCAGGACTCAGATCGAGGCTGGTTTTTTCATTCATCGCTAGGCTCTCGAGTCAGAGAGGAGCCTTAGGCTTTCGGCTCGCTGTCTTTTCGCCTGATGGCATGTTTCCCCCGGTAGTAATAGCACTTAGCCTATGAAAAGGCATAATAGGGGTAGAACTATGCAGGCTGGATATGATAGGATTTAGTTTCTCAGAAAGTAATAAGTCGTTTTTGTAATTATCTTTTGATTTTATTATTTACAGTTGTTGTTTATCTTAAATAAATGTTATTTGTTACTTAAAGTTTGTCTTCGATTTAGTAACTCAAACACTCTGTTAAATTTGAATGTTTGGGGGATTTAACGATTTCTTAGACTTCCCTAACATTTTTTTTTTTTTTTTGTCTTGGATACTTTTTTCATACATTTTATTAGTTATTCAAGTGAACATTAAGAAAAGTGCCACTTTGGATTCTAGAACCTAATTTATTGCCAGTTAAAAAGTAAATTTGTTTCATATGTAACTAGCTGTGGGGCCCGGCGTTGCACGGGCTTTAAAGTAGTGATGAAAATTTAAATAAACTACTCGCCGTCAAGGCGGTATATAATGATATATAACCGCCAAGGCAACTCGCCTTTAAAGTAGCGAGGAAAGTTTCAGCAAACTACTCGCCGCCAAGGCGACTCGCCTTTAAAGTAGTAAGGAAACTTAAAACAAATTACTCGCCGCCAAGGCGGCTCGCATTTAAAGGAGGGAGGAAAGTTTTAACGAAACCGGTTTCAAAAAACTACTCCCCGCTAAAGCGGCTCGCTAAAAAACTTTCCCGCATAAAAGTGTCAATCGCATTATTTGCACATGCTTCCTCAAGAATAAAAACAATGTCAAGTAGCACATATTTAACACTCTCCCTAATAAACAAATACAATGCCCTACCAAAAACAAATATTTCCAAACCGCTCTCTTCCTGTTACATTAATTGCAAAATTCCAAACAAAAAAGTTGTTTTAATATTTAGATCGCAGCCAAAAAAAATCCCTGCTAAAAACATGAATTACAATTTAATTTGAAACACATTTTTAAAATGGTACCAGAAAAAAATATAAGCCATTAAGTATGCAGGAATTCAAGTGAAACACGGACGATCGCATTATTTGCCTTGTTGAAACGCCTTAAAATGAAATGCTTTTAAGAAACGAAATGAAGAAAAGGACACCAGCCTGGTACAGACTAACTCCCGAAACCTTCCATAATCTCGTGCTATCGATGAAAAATCGCATATTCGAACTCATCAGATGCAACGGTAACACCATAGACTACTAAAAGACTTTTATGCTTTCTAAAATATATATATTTCGTTTTCGTGCTTAAACTTTTGCGACAGCAAAATTTTGATTTTATCTTGTAATCGTATTTTAATTTCTATGAATTGTTTCTAAATTCGAAACATGGATTTGTAAGCTGTTTGTTTAATAACAGTAAAAATTTCAAAGCTTTTTGGTGTGTACTTTTCGTCTTATCAAAAGATTTCGGTTGTGCTTAAACTTTTGCGACGCACTGTACCAATGTAAAACAACCTATTAAGTATTTAACTTTGTTCCAATTGCTTATTTTTGTAAATTTTATCACAACCTCTATATCTCGAAACCTTCGTATCTCGAATTTTTCTTCTGTCCCGTGAAATTCGAGATAGACAGGTTTGACTGTACTTCATAGAGAAACTAAAAACGAACCCAAATAAATTCTCAAAACAATTTGTAAAAGTTTTGGACTGGATGACTGCCGTTATACTACTCTTATTTTAATCCTTTCAAATAGACAATTTAAGCAACAAAAGGCCGGCTTAGAATCGAAGCGCCATAAGTCAAAATTTTTACAAATTGAGTCAATCATGGATTTGGGGTTACCTTTAGTTCATCTGTTGAATGTACAAATTGTGCAAAACTGCACTGAAATATATTGCAAACTATAGTCAAGCGAAAACTTTCCATTAACCGAAACTGCTGTTTGCAGGGCAATGACAGCGCGTCAGTTTGTTTCCATGTAGCTGATTGGATCAGCGGATCAGCGGTCAGAATTATCAGCTAAGAAGAGCATCACTCACCACTAACAACCCTTACATGTATTTGACTTTCTTTCAAGAATCGCATTGTTATTATATCAAAACGACAGTGTTACAAGCTATTTAAAGTTACTTAAAAACAGGATATAAGATTTTTTTTCATAAAATTTGACTCCAAATAGAAAAAGTACCTATGTTTAAATATAAATTATTCTCTTGAAATTAAAATTTATGCAGCAGTCCCCTGATTTTGTCTCCCCATGTATTTTAACATATCATTTAGTAACTGGAAAGAAAGTCAGAATGACTTGCTCTCTCATTCTAACCACCACAATTAGTTACCGCAAAATGGGGCGTATAGGAGCAGCGGGGTAATTCGGAACAAAATACAAAGAAATTCTTTATAAATATTCAGTCGGGAATTTTTGGCAGTCACATTTTTTTCTAGAAAGGTAAAATAAAAAGTAGGGAAAAAAAGTTTTTGTCATTCTGGCAACAATATTGGCTTCTGTGCAAGGCTGCAAGCGGAACGCTTAAAAACATCAAGTTTTCATGGTCTGCAGAACTTTGTATGCAAGTACAGACCCCTTTATATTTCAAATCTCAGAATAGTATTTTTTAATTATGCATATATCTGAGCAACTGAGTATCACATTAGAAGAGACAACATATTTTCATTGTGGCATAAAAATTGAAAATAGGAAACTGTTTGAAAAATCAAGATTCCAACCCCAATTCTTCTAGTCAAGACAAGGACAAGGATTTATTACTGTTTATCCCTTCTCGTGAGCAACTAGATCTTAGAATGACAAAAGTTGCAGATTTCAAAAGATTTTTGCTCCAGGAAGCTTCTTTTTACTTAAAATACGTGGGGGAAAGTCTTTATGTAGCAAAAGTTTAGTCACAGACAGTGATGAATAAGTGGGAAAATCATACAGGGAGATCGCTGAAGCCCAGAGGTTTCAAGAAACTAAAGAAACGGCAGAGTTCATTCCAGAAGATGTTATGAAAAAACTTAAGTCAAGCTACAATTGCTAGTTTTAAGGACAAGTACATATTTGTGGACGACATGAGTGACTTCCATTTAGGTTAAATCTTTGTATTTCAATGCAAAAGCATTTCTTGAAATTACTTTTAATTTTTTATAAGTTCAAAATTATTTTGAATTTTAACAAATTACAAACGTTTACTGGTACCGAAATTAAGCTTTTATTTGACAGTAACTATCTGTTCTTATTCTCCCCCATCAATATTACTCCTGTTTGTAAGACCTATTACAGGTTAAATGGAAAAAAAATAAAAATTTTCATGTGTTCCGATTGACCTCTATCAGCGGGGTAATTCGGAACACCCATACTTTCCTATATGTATAAATAATAACTGTTCAAAATGTTTTGTCTTTGCTTGGAATATCAAAAGTAAAGCAAGACCGAAGTTTTTACCTAAAAAGTCAAATTAAAAAAAATCTTTTAACTGCGTTTCTTATAGTCAAAGCTGAAAAGTGTACCGATTCACCCCATTTTACGGTAGTGAAAATTACCATAGTTTTGTTTTTTGCCCATACGTTTTTACAGATCATTCAGAAACTCGAAACTGTAAAAATGAAATTTCGCTACTCTTAGTCTAACCATAGCAATTAGTGAGAATTACTATTTCGCTTATGTTAACTTTTTTATGCCCAGTAGCCTAAAAATGGGACGCTTTTTAGTTACTGCATACAAAAACCTGTAATGGATATATCATTTTACTAAAGCTGTTTTACACAAGTTAAATAGTCATTCTTCTTGAGAAAACCAGTTAGAGCGACTGTTTGGACATCAGAGTTTATTTAATGGCAGCTATTTTCAGACAAATCAGTCGAGCAGCGATCCAGCATGGGTAGCCACAGAAAGCAAGGTTTTTTGGCGGACTTATTTTTCATAAAATTAAACTATTTTAAAATGATTTGCTTAAAATTGATCACAGATGCCTTCTGTAATGTACTTTTCAAAAGTAAAGTCAAGTAAAGTCGTATTTCGCTCATATATCTGCAAAATATCCCATAAACAGGACGTTAAATAACTTAATAAATATAGCAACGGCGAACTAGAGCCGCTATATAAACAGGCCGGCGCATCAAGCTTAAGTTTGACCACTTTGGATCCAATTCATAACTTTTACTTTCAATTTCATTGTTGCGGAGTAGGGTTACCAGAACAAAGTTTCGGACATTGCCAAACTTCGCCAAATGTACCTGCCGCTAATAATTGCTCACATTGAAAAATGACCAAAACGTGATCACTTGCCAGAAAAGACAACCACTCATCAACCGCCAGAAAAGACATAACACGAGCTGGATCCAAAGTGGTGAAACTTAATCTTGATGCGTCGGCTCGTCTATATAGGGGCCTTACCTGTACCTCAGAACCAGACTAACGTAAGTCCATTTTCGTCATTTTTCGGTAGAGGGGAAAAACGATTGTCGAATACATCGTTTTTCCCCTCTACTGAAAAATGACGAAAATGGACTTACGTTAGTCTGGTTCCGAGGTACAGTTACGGCGAACTATTTTAAACCTAAAATGTATGTGAACCATTCCAAGTAAGAGTTTTAAGCAGATAAAAAATTAAAAAACTTGGGCATAAATGGGTTAAACCAATTATGATGTATGCGATTGCCCCGTAGATTTTAAGATTTTACTCCAGAGTCAAAATTACTACAATTTTCCTAAAAAAATGATTCTTCCAAAAAGCACCATCAATTAATTTTTACTATCATGCCACAGCAAGAAGTAAACGACGACACTTATTCTTCCCCAAAACTCAAAAGGTAAAAGCATTTTCCTTAGACCTACAAAACATTTCGAGATTTAATTGTGTTAGGTATACACTCTCAAAAATTTCTTCTTAAATTGACGGAAATTTTCTTGGCAGCAGTGCTGCCGGAAGATTAACGATATTTGACGGATTTCCGTTTCTATTTTTTCTGTCAAATGACGAAACTTCTGTCTTTATTTCTTCCGTTACAAGAGGGAAGTGTTCCGTCATTTGACGAATTTCCGTTTAGTTCTTTCTCCTGTTAATTGAAGAAATTTCCGTCGTCATTTTTTCCGTTATGGGAGGGTAATTTTCCGTTATTTAAAGAAACGTCCGTTATGGTTGTTTCTGTTACACAAATGATTTATTTCGTCATTTAAAGAAATATCCGTTACGATCGTTTCCGTTAGATGTAGGAAATTTTGAGTTTTTCGAAGAAACTCGTTATTTTTGTTTCTCTTAAATGATGGATTTCTTTTATTTCTTTTTTCAGCCCTTAAAAAAAGAAAATTTTTGTACAGATTGAAGCAGGGTTAATCGGTTTAGACCAAATCGTTTTTTTTTCAAACTGTGTGTTTTTTCAATGTAATGTTAAGCTTGCTAAATAGTTTTATTTTTGCATTCATGCAACTCTTTTATTCAATTTATATTACTATTCATTCACCATTCATTCATATTACCTATTAGGCACATAAATATACAAGGTAGACACAAGTTAAGTCTTTCTAAAAGCACATTGGGGGTAAAATCCAAGTATTTATTTCTTCATTATTTTTTTTTTTCAACAGTTGTACATTTCAAAATACCCAAAAAGTAAATTTCAATCAAAACTTCATTTTATTACCCAATTTTCTTACTTACTTAAGATGAATAGAGATAAATAATGTATCATTGAGGAAATGCACGTTGTATATTAATCTTAAGTCTGGAGAATATTTAAATAACGAGAGAAAAAAAATAATAGAAGAAATCCAAAACATTTAGAGTAGGCATGAAATGGCTCCAATAATTGCACACTTTTTGTCATATGTGCTTTTATCCACAATACAATCAGAGCAAGAAAAGATACATCAAACTTTGAAAGCAATATATCAATGATTCTGTGCTCTTATAAGATTTCATGCCTGAGTTTCACCGTACAGAGAACTTTTTAAATCCCAGTATAATATTCCCCTGTATGAATTATGGAAGAATAAATATACATTAATTTTTATAACAAAATTCTTATTATTGACATGTGTTAAAAAAATATTTTAAAAGTTATGTAATATACATAACACTTGTGTTTGTTAATACTAAGAAATACTTTTTATGATTAAGAATGCATGATTTCAAGTTTTCTTACATTAATTTATTAATGGTAGTAGGCTATAATTATGAAGAAATAAATGTGCAAGATTTTATAATTAATTATGTCTTACACTTATTGCAATATATCGCTTGAATTGCTCATTCACAACAAGGTTTTTTTTATATGTACTAATTTCTTAATTGTTAACAGATTTTCAAACAAAATTTCCTTTATAGAAATGAAACTGCATATTTTTACGCTTAATATTTTTACATTTAATTTAATTATTAAGTCCAAACGTGAATTTAATTCACATGAATAAGCATTTGTTGACAATAAATTAATAACGTCTTGATGTCTCCGAAAAAAATTGCTCTCATTACGATGATTCCTTAAACCGGTTTTTTAACAACCCTGAATTGAAGAAAACTATTTTATAAATACTAATATAACTATATTTTATAAAATATATTTAGAAAAATACCAGGAGAAAACCAGAAATTTGTATTTGAAAGCAACCTACAACCTTTTTCAAACAATTATTCACTTAAATGGGAATTTTTTAAGATATTAAAAAGTATTCTTGAATTTATATTTAACCTATTTCTTTTTTCAATCATATTCAGAAATGCCTTCAAGTCAAAAATTTTGTTAGCTGCAACCAGTTCAGGACTTAAGCATCAGGACCTAAAAAAATATGTTATTAAACCCATATAATTCACCAACAAAAAGCTGTGCTTTTAGTAACTTCTTATAAGTAGAAGAAGATTAACACCTGTTTTAAACCACGTAGTAAACAATAGGAGAATGGATTTACAGTAAGAGAATGTAGAATTTTATTTTTACAGGCATTTATGCATACAGGTAATATTACTACAACTTTCTTCTTTTCGACTCATGGTTCCTTTCTGGTTTTATTTCTACAAAGACACTAAAAGAAAAGAAAAATAAAAGAAAATTATAACAAGACAATAAAAACTTAACTGAGCAGGGTGCTGTACTATGCCTGATGCTTGGTTAATGAATCCTCGCCTTTTACTTGTAACTTAAGTTCATTAAAAGTGAGCATTCTTTTTTTGAAAATAATTGCTTCAAAAATTATTCTATTTTCAAGTGACTTAAAAAAATGCTGTTCACAAAATGCGATTTTCTCAGCAGCACTCTGCTCTTTTTTTGACTTTTGAAAAACTCCCATATATATACTGTCTGCTCCGCCTAAACAAATACTGTGGGTTCCAAGAAAAATTATTCAATTAAACGGGGATCTTTAACATTGCGTCTATGGCATGGGTTCCGAGATGCTTTATTCATATAAGCGGGTTATTTGTTTATCCGTTACCCGATTAAGCGGGGACGATTAGTACATGACTCATTTATAAAAGGATTTTAAATATGTTGATCACTTTGTGTGACAGAGTGGACAAATAAGCCTTTAAAAATATCCTTATAATCACAAAGAAAAGTTAGAATCACAGAACAAGCATAAAGTGGAATAAACAGCCTAAAACTGTAAGTCTGTCTGCAATTTCAAGAAAAAATCTATTTTTTTCATCATGAAATTGACTGTAACAGAAAGAACATCCAACAGTTCAAATTAACTACCATAAGAAAAAAATTAGGCTCATCCTGGTTGTTGACCTAATAACATAATGTAGCAAGCTAATCACGACAGTTATGCTACCTGTATTTAAAAAAAATATATCAGATTGAATGCAATTATTTTATTTCCAAAAGACTTGTGACAATTAGCAACATCGAAAATCTAGGGACATGGATGAATAATAGTGTTTTTTGGGATTTCTTTCATTTGCGTAATTATCTGCAGAAATGGTGTCAGAAGCATCTTTTGTGCTGTGCAGTCAGGGTGTAATAAAATCAAATATTCTTTTAAAAAAATTTAAAAAAAAATCATATTTTTTTTAATTTAAATCGGATTTTTTTTATTTAAAAAAAATGGAAACTTCAGTTATTAATTAATTTACATTAAACACTTACCTTTAAGTTTTTAAAAATACAAAAACACCTTTGAAGTAAAGCTTCACCAAAAACTGTGATGTAAAATCAGAGATTCAATGCAAATACATATGATTCAAATCACTTTTAATATCAACAAAATTATGAAACACTATACAGAAAAATTAAAGAAAAGAAAGACAAGAAAAGATAGAAAGAAAGAAAAGAAGACTGCTCATTTTATTAAAATTTCAAGAAAGCATTACATGAAATTTTAATAAAATGAGAAGTTCAATGAAAAAATTATCTGCAAAAATTTTAAAATTAAATGTAACTTTTTCAGCTGTAATGAAAATAAAAAAACGAAAAAAATTAAGAAATTCAATAACTGTTAAAGTGTAGAGATGGAAAATAACCAGCTGATGATTTTTTTTTTTTTTTGGTAAGATATGTACAGGGCTCGCAGTTGACTTTTTAAGAATTTTAGGGGAATTTTAGGAACATTTTTCTAAAATTCAATTTTTTTCCACTGATAAGGACTGCCGCCCTTTCCCCCCCCCCCAACTTACAATGAAAAGGCATAGAAAATTCATCTTCTGTCTGGTTGTTTTTGTTTTTTCTTTTACTGAATGTATATCACACACATCCTATTATGTCCCTCCCGCCTCAATTCACTTTTTTCAACACCTGCCGTGCAGCTGCATGTATTTTCTTTAGTTTACATATTAGACAAAACAAATAGCACTATTTATGCATACTGTTACAAATCTTGTAAATAGTTGTTGTTTTTCCTGCCTTGCTTTATTTTCATTAGTTTTGGTTTTATCTGACGTCATGTTGCAAAGGTATCTGAAGATATCACTTTTATCACTGGTATACCGGCCCTCTGTAACGTTTTGTAGTTTTTATACTTGCCCTACATTTGATAAGCGTGAAGACATTTTCCCCGCTGAGTGTGTTTTTTTTCTTCTTTTTAGAAATTTTATGAATGAATTGGAATACTCCAGATTTTGCTAGAAATGTCCTTGAGTGTATAAAAAGCTGGTCTTGAACACAAGTCAGTCAGTTGTTTTCAGATTTGATTCTGGTGACTCGTTTTATTCGCTATTCGCTTGGGCGATGTTTTGCTTTTGTAATTGCTTAATTACTGTTCACGTTAGATACGTGGTGCTGAATTACTGTTGAGAGTACAGTGTACTGTTTTGCTACCTAATTGCTGGATGTTTAGCAATTGTTTCCTGCTCCTTTTGTAAATAGTGTACATACTTGTAAATAAATTTATAGTTACTTCCTCAAGATTGGAATGTTCATTTGAAGAAAGTTGAAGGTGCTACGGACTCGTTACAATTTTGGCGCCCAACGTGGGGCATCTTCAAGGACTTTCTTGGAATTATCTGTGAACTTGGACTTTTCTTCCTAAGGACTTTTTGACTTCGGAATTTTATGGTGATTACCCGAGCAATGGATGAACAACTGAAAAAACTCCTTGACGCGATCAACGCTGTTAAAAGTGACATGGCTGCGAATCAAGAACAATTAAAGAGTGATTTAACCGCAAGCATAACTTCAAATCAAGAGCAAATAAAGAATGATATGGCAACTCTGGCTACTAATCAAGAACAATTAAAAATTGATCTGGCAACTAATCAAGAACAATTGAAAAATGATCTAGCTGAAGAAATTAAAAGCGATTTAACGTCAATGAAAAGTTTGGTGGAAAGTAAATTTACCAATGTGCAAAATAAAGTGGAGGCTCTGGAAGAGAAAGTTGACAGCGTTGAGAATCGAATCACCACAGTAGAAAACAATGTTGAAAAGAAAATTAAAGAACTTGAATCGAAGTTATCAGCATCCTCCAACAACTCAAGTGACTGTGTAGCTGCAGCTGGAACTTCTCGTCCATCCATCAAACTGGCCACGTTTGACGGGAAGACCTCGTGGAATATTTACAAGAAGCAGTTCCTCATCGTTGCAGAAGCAAACTCCTGGGACTCTTCCACGAAAGCCTGTCAACTTGCAGCCTCGCTGAGAGGGGATGCAGCTGATATACTACAGACCTTCCCAGAGGACAAGCACCATGACTTCGAAGCCTTATCATCGGCCTTGGAGCTTCGCTTTGGCGAATCCTGCCAAAAAGAATTCAGCCAACTTCAGCTCAAATCCCGACTCCAGAGGGCTGGAGAGACTTTGCAAGTTTTTGCAGCAGACGTTGAGAGGCTTTCCCATCTCGCCTTCTCGGACTGTCCTTCGGGTGTTCGCGATAGCCTGGCCCTGAACTACTTCATAGATGGAGTGCGAAATCCAGAAATTCAGACGGCTCTCCGGATGGCGGACATCAAAGATCTTAAATCCGGTCTGGTCTACGCAATGAAGTTCGAGGCTGCACAGCAAACATCCCGTAAGGATCGCCACTCAATCAGGGGCGTGGAAGTAAGTGTCCAGGATTCAAACTCAACTCGTCTCTCGGAAGTTGAGCGACAAATCAAAGAGATCTTGGGGACCCTGAAGAAGACTCGCAAAGACCAAAGTGGACAGCCACTGAAGTGCTGGAAATGTGGCGGTGAGGGCCACGTACGAAGGAACTGCGAAGCCCGCCAAGAAACAAGAGGGAAGGGTACCTCTTCCTCTTCAGCTCAGGAAAACTAAGCTATGGCAATCTCGCGGGGCGGAGGTCGCCAAATTGGAATGAGCCCCATCCCAAAGTTTTCCAGATTTCCTCAAGAAGTGGCGGCTGCAATGGACTCTTCATTTACGCATATGTGAATGGGTTTCCCTGCGAAATGATTGTGGACACAGGAGCCAACGTTTCCATTATTAGGACTGATGTGGCTCATCGATTTGGACTCAAGATCTTATGGACGCCGCACTGCGTTACTCTCCAAACTGTGACAGGTGACAAAATCGAGATTGAAGGAAAAGTGAACTTAGAAATAATGTTCGGAAGCGCCACTTACCATCACACGGCATTCGTCGCTGACATTACAGATCCCTTCATTCTCGGACTGGACTTTTTGAGAAAATTTGATTTTTCTATCGACTTTAAAAATAATGAGCTGCACTCGATGAGGGAAGACATAGCAATTTTCAATGCTGAAAATAACTTAAAATCCGCTCATCAAATAATAGCCCAAACAG
>JAXGGA010008971.1:0-53850 GCA_038373865.1 Uloborus plumipes
TACTTTGTTTGGGTGTCTCTGTAGGTTTAATACATACGTGCAAATTTTCACTTGATGATCATTGAGTTGAAGTATTTGAAGTCCCCCCCCCCTTGAAACTTTACTAGAGGGATGTCTGTATCATTAAACACAATCAATTTTTCACAGCGTTCGAACATTCCATTTCATTCCCAGGATACCTTCTTTAAACTTCCCGCAGGTGTTGAAGTTTAAAAAGACAAGCTTTAAATGAATAACCGACAGAATAAAAACGCATCCTAAGATATGAAAAGAAACGGAAAGTTCAAGTAGGGTCCAAATACGCTTAAGAGCTCCCAAAGAAGCGCGGAAACTTTGCCCCAAAATATAGACCATTACTGCGAATTTCAATTTGATCTTAACTGAAGTACCACTTGAAAGTCAAGGACGGATTATAGATTACAGTTGACTTAATCCGCTTTTAGACATTTCTTTCTAAGCTTCAGCAATAAGGGCCTCCTTTATTCCTTATTAAGAAGGGTGCATTGCAGGGGGGTGGGATGCTTCCACGGATCTGTACAAACGATGGAAAGGGGATCTTTTTTTCAAACTTGTCTTTTTTTTTTTCTTTTTCATACGTATGTGCTTACGTCTGTCAATACAAAAGAAGCTTTGTAAGATATCTGGGGACTTGCTGCAACTTTACATTATGTCTTTTCTGATACAACGCTAAGACGATTTGTGTAAGCTACTGTTTACAGGTTCACCAGTTTTAATATATATTTAAGCATAAGGACTTACAACATGCATTTTGGATAAATTTACTACCTTCATCTATTATTTTATCTTTTATTTTACTTTTCGGAGTTTTAAGAAATGAATTAAGTAAGGTTTCGAAAAGCTGTACAGCTTGTTCATAGAAATATATTTGAAAAGCGATTTTTATATTTTTGGCAGATATATAATAATGCCGAGCAGCGTTGTTAACAGTAAATAAGCAAATCATGTTGTTATAGAAATCAATCGGGAATGTCTATGAAGCAAAATAATGTTAAATGTTAGGATTTTCTCTTTTTATTGGATGTTCTCACATTTTAAAGGACATATTAAAATTACAAGGCAATTTATGAAAATTCTGGTAGCTTTTAATGTAAAGGCGTTTTTTTTCTAAGGGTCTATATTTAACCCTCTCCAATAATTTAGGGGAAATATCTATGCCAACAGCATTGTTTTCAGGGAATTAACAATTTATTTCAAGTTGTGTCGAATAGTTTTAAGGACATTCCAAGAGAGTACACGAAGCGTTTTGACGTTTTGTCGACGTTTTAAAATGGTTATGAAATCGTTAGTATTTATTTCAAAACGTTTGTGAAACGAGGTGGTGCGCGACCAGCGCTGTCTCATGTCTCCCTAAAAGCAAAACATGTCAATGTAAAGTAACCGGACCATCACTGCAAATCGCAGAGGTTACAATCACAAAATAACAGAATTGCGACGTTTCACAGTATTCATGTCATGATATATTTGTGACATGTTTTTTGTGACTTCAGTGACGTCGCTGAAAACAATTAATTTGTAACGGATAACTTGTAACAATATAAAGACGTCACTGCAACCTCACTTTGTGACGCAGCCAAACTTAAGCTCATAAGTTGCTAAAGCATGCTGATGACGTTACAGGGACATTTCGCTTTCGTGACCGTTTTTCGCTGAACTATGTCCCTATGTGACTGTGACCAAACTTTTACATTAGGGTATAATTTTTGTCACTGCTATTAAACATGATGAGTGTGAGATGTTGGACAAAGGAATCTTACAAGTATTCACATATAAACACGACCTCTTGAAAATTACAGAACACTCGAAGAATGCTTGTATTCCACACACTGCAAATTTACAGTACATATTGAGAATGTGTCTGAAACACTTTGTCTTGGAAAAAGTTTTCCAGTTGCTAAAATGTGCAGTATAATACGTGCTGATCGTGCTCCACTCAAAAGAAAGTGAAATGTAATATGTTCCGATATTGTTCTGAAAGTGTCCAACTAAAGATATTTGTTGAAATTGAACTTGGCACAATTGATTGCAGTTTGAGAGCACATTAGAGAAAAGATGGAAAAAATATTTGGACGCAATTGTGAAATAATTTTTTCTTTCGTATATAAATGCGAAAGTTCAACAACTTTTCTTAGACCTACTACACTGCAAATTCTCAGTGCAATAAGAGACACGTTGGCAACAGTTTACTTCAGAAATTGTGTTGCAGTTGTCTGAATGTGCATTGAAATATGTTCTGATAATTAAAAAAAAAAGTCTATTAAAATCTCCGCAAATGTGTTCTACTTTGGATATATGTGAATTTGAGCTTAGAAACACATTTGAGAACAGATTAGGTGCTCATTTGAGGAGATATTGGGAGTACAATTAAGCGCACTCTAGAAATTATCCCTTACTTTAATACAACTATAATTTCAGCAGCTCTCTCTCTCTCTCTCTCTCTCTCTCTTTCCTTGCCCGTCAATAAAATTTTAAATATAATACTATCAGAAATTTGTTGCAACAAAGCTCTTTCGGTTGGTGTCGCGAATGCAATTTAAAAGAATGTTCTTCCCTGATTCTCGATTGCCCCCTGTCTCCTCAATGCTGTTGCACAATAAACAGCAAAACTTTTGTCATTGCAAAAATTGTTCTGCAAAAGATATATAAAGTTTCCCAATTTTTATGCCACAAAGTGTTCTAAAGGAAGGGCCATGTTTTCAGTGGTCCCAAAAGTATTTAAAATGTATTATCAATCGAATAAGTTTTAAGAAAAGCGTCCTCAGAAGTGTTTTTTAAACTATCCCAAAAAGTGTACTTCAAAGTCTTCTCAAAGAGGGATCAAGTGTTCATGTTCGAAACTTGTTCAAAAAGTATCTAAAGATTTGCAGTGCAGAAGTTATCCACTAAGTTAATGAAAGAGAGCTCCATATTCATGGCTTGTAGTGCCTACATTAGAGATACTAAATAAAAAGTTTATGGGGAATGTAAAGTGTTGAGAATTTGCGTTATGGACTGACGAACGATGTCGCCGCATATAATATAAGATAGAAGAGAAAAGATGGAAAAAGACGCTTGTCAAAAGCATGTTATGAAATTTCATTAAAATTTAAGTCAAATATATTTGTAAAATGTATTTTTTTTCTGTATGGCAGTAAAAGTTTTCAGAAAATTACGGAGGATAAATAAACGATTGCCAATTGGCGAATTTTCTAGTTTTGTTTCAGTAAAATCGTGCAGGGAAGTAGGGTCAGTAAGGGTAATTATGAACAAATTTTTACACTTTCGCACGCTAATTGCTCTCTGGAGCACAATGTCGTATTTAAAAATCTGGACACCCATTAGAAACAATTAGTAACTCCTTTGCTACACTGCGCTACCGTTTTTTTTTTTTTTTTAATTTTTTGGCTGATGGCAGTTTTCTAAAAACCCTTGTTCTTAATTACCCAAATTGTTCATAATTACCCCAAAGTACATGGGGTAAATATGAGCGTGCTTTTCTCTCTTTCTTACCCTGTCTTTTCAGGGAATTCCTAGACTTCATCATAAAAATAATATACCACGAAGGGATATCTGGCTTTCTTTCTAGATTTTCGTAGCAGTTTTCGTGTTTTAGAGAAATGTTCGAATGCCTCTTCATGAAACTAATGTGCCAGTCATCATTTGGATTTCCATCTTTGAATCGGACATGCAACCCATTAGCCAAAGCAAAGTCTTGAATAAGGCTTTTCAACTCTTCCTTGTCACAAGGAAATCCCATACTAGTCCTAGCAATTAGATGTTTTGCTAAAGTTAGCTCCACATCAGTTCGTATGTCGTTTGGGCGACCTGCTCCCATCAATTTTGACTTTACCTTTAACTCTGTTGTGCAAAACACCCAGAGGGATAGCGTACGTGTCCACTGCTTCTCTGTAGGTTATATTCCCATTTGGAATAGCATTCACAGCCCTCAATAAATCTTCACTCTTGTATTGAGGAGGTGGCTTCTTCTTTACATAAGTGCGAGGCATTTGGACGTTCAAACGTACAGACAAAGTTTGTATAAATCACTACAAGACGTTGGCTCAGTTAAATGGTCACTATAACAATTTGGATCATAGCATTTGATTTGGAAGGGGAAAAAACTACTTCGAAAAAATTTTCATAATTACCCTTACCTAGAAAAATACGGGGTAATTACGAACACCTTCCTGCAGGGTGCTTAAAATAAAAGACAGCGAAACTCCAGTTGATTACTGTTAAAGCCTTAATAACTGAAGGCAAGTATAATGAAAACAATAACTTACCGCAGTTTTATCAGTCCGAACAGGATGGAAATTGGAGAATGTGAAAAAATTGTTTGACAACTTTTGTGAGAAGGGTTAGGGTAACAAAGGAAATGGCGAGTACAGTGTTGCCATATCAGTGAAAAAACATCCCTAACCTACTAATGAAGATGTGAACTTCCAGTTGCTACTGCTATTTGGTTCCTTCATTGCTTATAGAAACGCTAATGTCGTTTGTTATGAATTACCCTATTTTCACAATTGCCCCGCTTGACCCTAATTCTTTTAGATGATAAATACTGACTGGATGGATTTCAACAGTTTTACCGATAGTGCTTGCATTCATAGGGTCTGGTGGCGTAAAGTAGCCATACAATCCTGGTACATTTTTGCTTAGATGAATAATACGAAAAGGAAAAAACTAATTTCAGAATTTATTAATTTTTTTTGGTCATTTTATATTACAATAACCAAGAGCACATTACACTGAACTTCAGAAGGAAAAGAAATACTTAAATATTATGTAAATAGATATGTAATTTTGGCCTGGGGTAAAATAGTCGTAGTTATGAAAATGTAAATAAATTTTTTTTAGTGTAGAACCTGCCCAAATAACAATAATTCTTCAAAATATTCAGCACATCTAAGTCTTTTAAAGGAGTTGACTTCATTTAAATAAATTACAAATTTATGATGGTCAACTGACGCCAAAAGTTGATTTACCAAGAATTTTAATCATGTTTGATGATTACCGGATTTGTGATCAATGTTATTCGGGAAGGTGTGTTCACCCAAATTGTCGGATAATTATTGTAAAGATAGATTTTGCACAGTGTCTAAATTATATGTTGCAAAATGTTGAAATTATATGTTGCAAAATTATTATTTCAAAAGAAAAATTTGAAAAAATGCCACTTTCTCGTAATTTCGTATGTTCAAATAAAGTAAATATTAAATCATTCGAAACTTAAATTTCATAAAATCACATTTCAATAGACTTCGCAGCATGAAAAACTACCAAAAATAAAAGCTAATCAATAATAGCAACTAAAATGTGTACTTCATACTTAATTCACTTTAATATACAAAACAAGATTTTTCTTTTCTTTCTAATGAGGCTGCGCAGTGCGCATGAATATTTAGCTCAATGCAGACGAGGTACGATCCCGCATTCAAACTGAAATTCAGTCTTTGATTGGGCACCATTAAGACGTGGATGTTAATGGCACACCTAATTTTGACGTCCTGTTTTCACAAGATAGAGACACCTGAACTATGTTCGATGTGAAATTGCAATGAGAGTTTTGATTTTACACAGGATATTCGATACAAAACAAATATTTTACACGCCGAAAAATCATACAAATTTTATTTAATCACTGGCAGAAACTGAAGTTTAATTTAGTGTTGCGATAAAAACAACTCATACTTCATTTACTTCTCATAAAAGGACCAAAATATCAAAAGCATGAATTTAACCAAAAGAAAACTTACTGGTTATTACTATGATATGGGCTGATATTGTTGAAGTTTTACCAATTCAGTAGCTATACAAAGTGCTTATAAAGTGAGTTTGTAAATTAAGGATCTCAATATTGTTCATTGCACACGTTAGCATAATATTTTTTAATTCAATATGAATTAAGCGCTTGTTTAAATAGTTTTTACTTTATTTTTCTTTAAAGGAGCAAATAATCAGCGGGGCGGAGAAGGGAGGGGGATTGTATTTTACCGAACGGAAGTCATACGTATCAAGCACAATATCGTCCTATACATGTGTTGTATTTTAACAATAAAATTATAATGCGAACATCTAAGTAACAATAAGAAAAGCAGCCGGACACTAAAAATTTTTTCTCATGCGTGACTGAATCAATATTTTGTAGCTCTGCGTTTACCGTTTTCAAAGGAAAATTCAAAGATGATAAACTACACTTGAATAGCTTCTTCAAAGAAAGCCCCCCTCCGAGTTTTGCCACCCATGTGTCATCACCATAAATAAAAAGGACACCCCCCTCTTCCTGGGAGCCCCTTTTCTTACTAATGATGTATCCGAAAAGCGACGCTTGTCAAGTTCCGACTAAATCTCATCTGTCCCACGCCCCCCAAAGAAATAATTTATGACTAGTCCCCGAAGTTAACCTCGTCGAAGAAAACACCTGCTCCTGGTTTAACGACGGAGGCGTGATCGACGAGTTCTACAACACCCCCTGTCGGGGAATTTCCCCTGGGTGCAAGAGGGGGAAGCCTTCTATAAAGTCTGGCGGGAATACCAAAGAGGTTATCCTCTGTTCGTGTCGATTGTCGAATTTCGGAAATGGCTTTGATGGCCGCGGATCAGAGCAAATATGGACGTTTTAGCGAGGGTTGTGGGCTGTGGAGAAATTATTTATAAGGGTTATGCAAAATATTCCATTAAGAGGGGGAAAACTTCCCGGTTTGAACTAAATTTCCTATGAAAACTTTTTCCTAAGTTCAAACAACGGTTATTCAGGGGTAGGGGGAAAGGAGGGTGCTTTTTAACCCTCTTGGCGGCAAAGTCCGAGTATATTCGGGCTGTTCTGTGGAGTTAAACATTGAACTGGTGCTGTTCTTGAAATTGCAAGTAATACTAATATCTGTGAGCTGAAAAATGGGTTGCAAGATATGAAACCCTTATTATTGTTAATGTTTGTAGCTTTTTCAGTCAATAAACAACAAAGTATGAAAATACAGTAAACTCACGATTGTCCGCTGTCGGATTATCCGCAGGTCTTTTGTACTTTTGTCTTCTTTTTTTACTTTTATAAATTTACTAAATGCAGAAAAGTGCAAGTGCGTTATTGAAAGTTTTTAGCTTTTTAAAAATGTTTTTTTACATTGAATGTTATCATTTTTAGTTATAATGAAATGTATGTACTTTGCTATTGATTTGACTCATTTTAGCTATTGCATACACTAGTATCGTATTTTACCTATTTTCCGATAATCCGTGGTATTCGCTTTTCCGCGTTAATGTGCCCCCATATTCCGCAGATAATCGAGAGTCTACTGCGTAACAATTTTGCCTCTTTTAAAATATGCATGTCCATTAACTTAGTTCCTGATACTTATTTTTATTTAGCAATTATAATGCTTGTAAGGAACAAAAAAATAGTTTTGTTTAAATTCTACTGTAATAACAGCGATACAGATGGTAATTTCTTTGCAATAAAATTTAAATGTTTAAGTAAAGAAATAAAATTACATTTTTTTTTCCGTCATCAAAAGGTATCTTTGCTGACTTCAATTTCGAAAGCTTGATCGCCGGTTCTTATTAAGTCGGCAGCAAAGGGGTATCAATTATGTCCGTAGCCAAATAAGTAAACGGAAAAATAAATCCTTCTGTACCCGAATATGTTAAGAGAGAGTCAAGGATTTTTTTATGATACCATGATCGTCTTACCTTTATTTTATAGTATTAACTCTACGCTCTCATCTAGTGAACCGATATTTGGCTAAACAGACCGAAAACGAACGCTGTTAGAAAGCACGTAAAGTTTTTTTTTGGCATGTGGAATGTAGGGTTTAAACTGACTTCCGAAACACTAAACAAGATCGGAAGAAGTACCGTGTCATCAGTAACATCTATACTTATAGGCTTCTACCGGCTATGTAATTGAGCAACGAATATTTCTCGGCAATTTTATTAAATTTTCTTACAATTGAATAGTAAATTTCTTTACCTAAAATGCTCACTATGGTAAAATAGTTTTGAAAAGGCAACTTATAGAGAACCGGGAGGAATATGACAACTGCATTTATGTACCGAAATCGAATGAGAAATTAGATTTTAATTGTACAGTAAGTAGATGGAATAGCAGCAGCTTTTGATTATTGCTATAACGTTTGCTGCGTATTTTAGAAGTACGTTTTCATACTTTATATCTACATATAAGTTCAGCTCTTCAGTTCCTTCCGTTGTCTCATTCCTCCTGGTTAATCCCTAGTCGCATTTCGTTACATAGATAGAACTGTTTTATCACAATTCTTTCAAAGATGACATCACTTTGGGGGGAAAATTTCCATTGTTAATCATCCTTCTACCATGAAGAGACTGCTACATTTGCAAATGATACTTAATTTCTAACAGTTCCTCTATTGTCCAGCTCCAAAATGACGGGGTTTCCTCCATTTTCCTTTTTTAAAATAAACTGGCAAGTGGTTGGCACCCCCCCCCCCCTCCTGAATGGGTTTCATTCATGTTTTTCTATTTGACTTCCCATGCTTTCCACTGAACGGGCACATACCAAGAGCAGGAGGAAAAAGAAAACCCTCTCCCTTAGTTCTTCTAACCCCTCCCCAGGAAATACTGAAGCGTATTCTAATCTGAATATTCATGGATATTTTCCAGATCTGCGGCCGTCTTTTTTGTGGTAACCAGAGCGTGAGTAATTAGTTCAGTTAGTAAGTTATGGGGAGTCTTGTCAGGTTATTTCCCACACATTTATTGTGGCCTGTGGGGTGTTTTTGCCTTTGTGATTCCGTTGGGAGTGAATAATAGAGATATTCGGATAGCAGTAGTTTTTTTTTTTTTTCTTTTTGGAATGAATTCACTCCCAAAATCATTGTGAAAGCCTTCCAACTCATTAAGTTATGAAAAAAAAAATATATATAGTTTAAGACGAAAAAAATAATTTTAATAGAGTGCAGGCAGCTGGTTGTTTGGTACAATGGAGTTTTCCAACCCTTTTGTGAAATTCCACCAAATCTTTAAGAGGAAAGATAAAAAAGAATTTAAAAAAAGTGAAGAAACTGATAGAGGCGGTTGTTTGATAGATATTGCAAAGTCTCTTGAATATCATACGATGTAATTCGCATCAGAGTGTAAATAGTGAATCTCAATTTTGAACTGAGTGTACGTTGGTAATGCAGCTGAATGAAGAAGTTATACATTTGGCCTTTTACACGCTTAGTTACTTTGCAATATGATTCTAACACTAATATTTGGGAGCATAAATTTAAATCGAATGATTTGAAATCTTATTAGAAAAATGAGTAAATTCAAAAAGAAAGAGAAAGAAATCAATCAATAATTGAAATGAGAATAATTCTTACAAAAATGAATAAATAAAAGAATAAATACGATAATTCACAGTATTTTTTTTTTTTTTTTTTGCCAGGTCTACATCTAACTTTAAAAGACAAGGATTTTAAATACCTCAAAACGAATGAAGATATTCACAAGAATGCTTGATTTAATGTTTGTTACTAGACGCTTAGAAAACCTCCAGATATGTCAGAATGCACAGGGTGGCTTTCCAATGTTTCATACCTTCTTCGAATGATTATATTACGAACAACTATTATAAAACAGAAATGTTTCAAGCATAATAAATAAAGAGAACCCATGCAAAAACCAGGCATTTAATGAAAGTTTATTCGAATTGCTGGCAATTGTGGCTCAAACTTTAGACAGCTGATGGCACAGAGCAATGAAAAACAAAGCGTGTTTAATACTTTCGATTGATATCCAGACATAGTTCCTCTCAAGTGTTGCTCTTAATTCATTAACTGTAGCAAATTTTATGCAGTAAACATTGTGTTTGATTAATTCATACAGATGGCAAAAAAAAAAAAAAAAAAGAACCATCTCAGTCAAATCCATAGACGGCGTCAAGTGTATGGTTGGTAACCGTCTTATGCAATTTTCACATGGTACCACTCACAAACCTCAGTTCTCCGTGCATAATCATCCTCATTAAGAGTGTGTACATATCTAGGAATAAAACTTTTTTCATTCGCCACGTTTCAAAATTCAATAGATGCTCACAAGTCGTTTATCGAACAAATTTTCTAGGAAATTGAAGGAGCATTTTAACGCTTTTTACTTTCTTCTATATCTAATATATAGAGGAAAGTATTGGATTCGTGAAAATTTTCAAATGTCGAATTTTGACGGATTTGCACGTTTTGAGGTGCTCTGAGTCCATTTCGATCATTTTTGGAAAATGTGTGTGTGTGTGACCAGTTTTTGTGGCCACGCTAGAGCAAAAACTACTGCATGAAGTCGAACAAAAATTTTTGCACATATGTACCACCATGTGAACTGGTGCACCTGACTTTTTTTTAGCGAATTCCTCCAAGGGGGGTGGAGCAATCGCACGTTTTCTGAACGTGGGTGATTGCTATATCTCAGGAAGTAACCGACGGAATCAAGCAAAAATATGTCCATAGGTAGACCTTATTGAGTACAGGTGCTGATTCAATTTGTGTGTCAATATCTCGAAGGAGGTGGAGCAATCGAGCATTCTTCTTATTTAATGTAACTGCTATATCTCGAGAAGTTATGAACGAAATCGAACAAAAATTGGTACTTAAGTAGACGTTAAAGAGTACAGGAGCTGATTCAATTTTTGTGTCAATTGCTTAAAGGGGGGTCGTGCAATCAAAAGTGCTTATTTTGTCATTGCACCTGCTATATCTCAAGAAATATTGCTGCAATTTAAATGAAGTTTGGAATAACACTAACCCAATATGGAAGCAAGCATCGATTAAATTCTGGCACCAATCACCCCAGGGGGGGGGGGGGATTTTTGCGCTGAGTCAACAATGCGAAAAATAAATTCATTAAAAAATCGCTTTCACCTTATTTAATTATCAAAATATCGGAAAACTTTCAATGATTTGAAATTTTTAATTGTTGCTAATTTCTTTTTACTAACAAATAAAATGTTTGCAATTAATCTAAAGAAGGCTTTTGCATGATTTACAATTTCGCTCATTGATTCTGCCTTTGCAGGGGTATTATGATAATTGGGAAAGTTGAGCTGTCTCCAACTATTCGGGCGAGTATTTTATTTTGTAATCGGAATTCATGACATAGATATAGAAGAAAGTTTCGTGTCGGCCGCGACAGCTAGTTTTTTTTTTTTTGGGTTGTGGATCATTGTAGTCATTACGAATGGTTTGCATCGACATCCTTAAGTTAATTTTTTCTCAAACTTATTCTGAAAATGAACAGTTGTGAGATTCAGTGGCACATCTTGTTGAAACTCCTTTCTTAATTGTTTTTGTACTTCTCTCATGTTCTTAGTTTCCCAGTGACACAAAAGAGTGAATATTTTTATAGAAAAGTATATTTCAGCCACCATTTTAATGACAAAAATTGCTGTCGGTTTAACACTCAGAAAAAAAGAGCATACGTTTTTTTGGGAGGACACCCTGCATTTAATTGGTTTGTTGAGCATTCAAGAGGAATGGGACGACGGGAGGAATGGGGAAGCTACGTTTTTGTAGAAATTAAATGAGAAGAAGACGAAAAACAAAAACTTAAGTTGTGCGGTAGATACAGCAGATTGAATCTTTTTACTTTAGTCTAAATCTGTTGCATCTTCTAGACAAACTAAATTATGAGAAAAAAAAAATATCAGAGTGGGATACTGTTTTCGTTTTATTTATTTATGCATATTATTATTATTATTATGGGGGAGGGGGTATAAATTGTTTGCTCGCTTTATGTATTCAAAAGAGTAAAATTAAAAAGTTCTTCCTGGGGTTGGGGGGGGGGGGGGGATATATCTCCAAATGCCCATCCTGGATACGCTCTCCTTTATATAAAAAAAATAATAATAAACTGCCAATTTATAAAAACTTTAGACACTAGTTTTGATAGTTTATCTATCTGTCTGAATATTAGTTAGTGTTTATGACACCAAAAGAAACGTATAACTATCTTTCTCAACTCTCTCAATTTTTTCGTTCTTACTACTATGGTTTTTTTTTTCAATCCGGAACATTATTTTTAAATAAAAGAATACTAGATACGTTAGCCTTAAAACCTAAGTGAAGAATTTCTATGGTAGGAATTACTTTACATATATAAAAAAGAAAAAAAAAAGGAAAAAGAAACACAAATGCAATTAAATTTTCTAGCTCTCTCGAAAATTTTAATTACTTTGTTCCAAACAACTTGATTGCTTCAGAATTTGCTTTATTTGCTATTTGTTTTCCGCTAAATCAGTGTTAGCTTTCCTCTAAAGTAATTATGTTTTCAGCTTGATTCGAGAAAAGTATAATTTGCTATTAGATACAAAAAACATTTAATTCCGGAATAAAATTGCGGAGAATTCCCAAGAGCATCTTTTATTGGGCAGTGACGCCATCTGTTGGCATCTTTGATCCTCACTGCGATGGAAATGGCGAAACTGGCGTAGTGACCGAATTTCTTTTTGAGGAAATTTTTCCAGTTGAAACGTTTACCGGCTTGCGCGCCGACAAGGGGGTGCAAGAGGGCACTACCTTGCAATCCCAAACTTATGGGGGAGGGACTTTTTTCAGGAGTTTTTTTTTAATTTAATTTTTATTTATTATTATTTTTTTAATATTCTTTTTTCACTAACAATTTGTACACAAACATTGAGATTAATACTTCGGCAACTGCAAAGCAATAAAAGTGTCGATGAATATTTAAAAAATGAAAGTATTTTGTCATGAATTCTTTAATGAAGCTTTTTATATAGCTTGTTACTTTGGGCACATTATATTCATATCCTGAAGGCTTACGAGCACAGTTGTTAAGTAAAGAACTTGGCATTGATAAAAATAAATTGACTTACTTTTAAAGCTACAGATGCTTTTCTCGCGAATGCTTAAATGCTATTCTGTTTAAAGCATAGAAGCTCTGTGGCTGGTTTCGGATCAGAAAGCTTAGCATTTGGCATTCGGTATGGGAATTGAACTGAATAATAATTTGTGAACATCTAATGCTTGAAGGATATATAATAATAATAATAATAATAATAATAATAATAATAATAATAATACTATTAAAACTTGGTAGACCTTTTCAATTTTTCAAAGGACAAGGAAATGAAAGAGAGAAACTACTTAATTGGCGATTAGGGTCCCAGCACTTTCTTATTATAATGTCGTGCTCTAAATGCCAGCTGAGTTAGTAATAGCATTCTTGAATTCTAGTGATTGGAGCATTAAGAAGACGAAACAAGTTTTTTAATTGTTATTTAAGGTATTTTAAGGTAAGTCATTAATTTTTCTTTCAAAAAATAACTGTGTACAAAACATTTTCAAACTTGGACGTTGGCTGAATTGCCTACGTGTTTTAAACATTCTACGCTAACTTTAAGATTAAAGTATTTTATATTTATTTAATATAAAATACGTTCGTTATCTATTTTTTTACGATTCTTTTTTTTCCTACATTCGTAACTTTTAATTGAATCCAAGGGATATGCAGATTATTTTTACGATCATTTTATCGAACTACCCAGTTTAAAAAGACGCACAATTAAAAAAAAAAAGTTTTTGAGAACGAGATAATTGAACTGCGTTACATTGTAAGTTCCTTCGATTTTCTTTGTCAAATATTAAAAGAGTTCATATTCATTTCAAAAAAAAAGAGACAGAGAGAGAGAGAGAGAGAGCTAAAATTTTAGACAGTTTAGTTGTACGATTTTCGATTTGTTTTATATTTTCTCATTGAGCAAAAGTTAAATATAGATAAAAGAGCGCAAATAAATTCAAAACCGAACTGCTAGAATAAGTTGTTTTGTACGTTCGAATGAAAAATATTTAGGTAAGCAACAAGAGAAGAAGAACATTAATTTTTATTCATTGTCTAATTTATTGGCAACACGAATCAGCATGGGAACACAAAATGAAAAATATCGATAGCATTTATTCTTTTCCACCATGCAATTACTTATACTCAGATGGCAACAGTTCTTGCAGTTAGTTTTTCGGCGAGAAGCGCAGGAAAAAAAAAGCACTTTTTGGCAAATCCCTTAAGAGTGGAAGCTTTGAGACATTGATAGAATATCTGCTCTGTTTACGTGCGCATTCCTGGCAAACTATATTTTGAACAGTAGGAAGTAAAGTGCATTGTTATGCTAATTATATTTTTGTCTACGCTGAATATTTAAAGTACTAGGGATTTAGTTTTCCAGTTTGTATTCCGGATCTAAGTAGTTAATCTTGCTGCTCTTTGAAATGCTACATCTAAATTTTGTGCAATATCCGTGTTACTAGAATAGCTTTAAAAGCTTTTGCTGGAATTGGAAAGTAGAAATTAAAAAATGTTTTTCAAAGAATTTTGACAAATTTCGTATTCTGTTTCAAATATATGATTGCTATTTTTAGACTTCCATGGTTAAGAAAAATGTTTCACAAGGAGCACGTTTTCAGTGTTGCTTGTGAACTTTTCAACCATTACCTTTAAAGCAGTTGCTGAACGTTTTTTTTTTTTATTTAAAAAATAGTTTAGGCTTTCTTAAAAATTCTAGCCATTTTTGCGTGCAGCTAAGAAATGTAATTACGATCATTTTAAGAAAGAACCACCAGAAATGCTCTCACTAGAACTGAAAATTTCACACAACTGAATTTGACTGCATATCTTTAATTTATAAACACATTTTATTTTCTAGTCATAATCAGTGAATATGCACTTCGATTTTTTTTTCATCTGAAGCGTTTAATACAACGATTGTAATTAGACTCTAATAAAATTAATTGAACAATGTCATGATCTAAAATCATGGTAAGACATTCACTGATAAAAATTCAGGCAGCTATTATGGGAAATGTTACTGTAAAATGTAACGTTTACAGTATAGAAAATTTTACAGTAAATTGTACCGATAGAAAATTTGCGATTGCAGCGCCAAATGATCACCACGTGACTTACTGTGCGATGCAGATGCCACCATATTTCCTCTCTCCTGATGTGTTTCATCTGGTACCGTGGATAGTAAAGCAAGTGTGTAAAAATTGGATCCCGGGTTCGATCCTTGTCGTTCGTATCTCGCGCTTTTTTATTCTCGTTTTCTCTTCCGTAAAATTTTACAGTAAAAAATATTTTACGGTAAAAGCTACTGGCAACATGAATGGCAGTAACTTTTACCGTAAAATTTCAGGAAAATATTTAACAGTGTTCTTATGGGGACTCTCATCCGAATTCGGCGGCTATTCACTGTCTGTACTTCTTTTGCAGTTTTGAATGCAGGACATAAAATGTTACTCTAATACTAAACAAATTGAAATCGATACACAACAAAAAATCATCCCTCCCTCCTCTCTAGTTTTTAAATACAACATACGTACTTTGTTCAGGTTTTCCCACACGATGATAAAAGTGCATTTCTGAGAAGAGAGGCCCATTTGCATGAGGTTCCTGAATAATAGCAAACATTTTAATTAAATAAATAAATATATATATGATGGGCTGAATACTCTTCAGAAAAATTATGTTCTGGACTCGGGGCAGATCCTTAGCCAATTTTCATAGCACAGAATCTTTGATGTTTCTAAATAATATTTATAAACAAAATATATAATAATATAATTAGAGTATACATATTATATGTTTAAATATATAATATATATATACTTTAGCATTTTTATTCCGTTTATTTATTTGTTATAACTACTATTTTAATTTTTCAAGGAATTTCTAAAAAAAAAATTGTAAAGCCAAATCACGTGTATACAACAATCTGCAATTTTTGTTCGTTTAAACGTTCAAAAAACCTTCATTTACTAACAATTAGGGTCGGGGCTTGGACAGTAAGGCTGGATGTTGGAGTGTCTTTCTCTTCTATTTTCGGTTTAATAGTTGACTTGATCCAGAGTGTTTTTAGATATGATACTTTGTGCTGGTGATTATTTTCATCTTTATTTTAAACTTTACGACTGGTTTCAAATCACTAATCTGTGAATTTTGCTATCATGCCATCAAAACTAAAATTTTTATGGATTGAGTGGAAAACATTGCGCTTTTAAGTCTCACCTTTTAACCTACATTTTATTGAAAATAACGCCGAAAAAACGCTTGTTGATTCAGATTTTAAATTTATGTAGATGTGATGCCAAAGAATTTTTTTAAGAAAAAAGATTTTAAAACTCTGGGAATCTTCTTAATCCTTTTTAAGAAGTAAAAAACTAAAAGCCAATATAAAGGCAGGAAAAAGCCCACGTTCCATAAAATTCAGTAACAGAAATAAAACTATTTTTTAAAGCTCTGTTTAATTCCCTCTGTGAAATAGAGAATTTAAACTCCACAAAACTTCTTCCATTCCAAAAAAAGAAAAAAAAAATCCCAGCAACAGATCCTAAATGACAGAGGAATTCCCAAAGCTCACAATTACACGAATTTCAATTTGTTTTTCATTTATTTAATAACGTCAAAACATGAAAGACTAATAAAAAAATCGGAAGATAAATTTTTGAATGAATCCGAAACCAAAGCGTCAATATAAGCATTGTTTTTTAATCCCTATAGCATGAGTTTCCATTCGAACAATAGAAGGAAAGGGGGAGAAAGAACGTTTCTTTTGTTTCCTCACACTCCGAGGCGATATTTTTCACGAATACTCGAATTAACTTGGGAATTCAAAATGAAAAATCACGGTGCTCTCCATTCTTTTGTAAGCACAATTATACGGAAGCTAGTGGCAACAGTTCTTACAATTAGTTTTTCTTCCACCAGTAAAAAAGCGATTTTTTTTTTCGGCCAAATCTCTGAAGATTTGTAACGTAAGCTATGCAAAATTGATAGGGTACAGCTTACATTTTGTTTTCCAATGTCTTTTTGTTTGATAATTTTTGCTTTTGCTTGTTGTGTGTGCTTCTAAAAGCATTGTTATGGTAATCTTATTAGGCCTATTTTCCGAAATTAAAATAACACCAGAGATTTGCCATTGTTTGAGTGTGTGGGATACGCAGTTAATTTGGGAATTCCCTGGAGTTGCTATTTATGCATTTACTTCGATTTCGAACAAAAGTTAAAGCAAAGAATAAGAGAGGAAATCTGTAGCTTTAAACATATGAGGTTTCTCAGTTTATTTTCGCTCTTTATTGAGCTATACGATGAACAAAAAGTGTCATGTACGTATAAAATCCTTCAAATATATATTTTAATTTTAACGTTGCAGTGTTTTTTTTCTTATTATTCCATGCACAATACGTTTTAAAATTTTATTTTAATTAAGTTTCAGCTAATACCAAGTTCTTATTTAATAAATGCATTTAATTAAATTTCACCCATGAAATTAAATTAGGTTATTTTATACTAACATTCAATTTGCACAACTTTTTCTTTTTTTGAATGTCGTAAAAATTTTCCAGTATATTTTTGTACTCAGCTACGCCCTACTGTCGTTATTGGAAAAACTGCTATCCCCATTGTATTTGTTGCCATTCAGCTTTTGCACAAAAACTTATGACTCTCTCTTATTCTCTTTTTTTAAATGCCACTCTCTCTCCCTCTCTCTCTCATTCATTGCGCATTGACTTTTACAGACTCTGAATATAATTCAACCGCGACGAGATGGCCGGTGTCAATCAAATGAGAAAACGAGTCCATTCCTTAAAATAGGTAGAATTTCTACCCATTCAAATTACCCCATCAATTGTGAATCCCATTCCTCAATTTTCATTTGCGTATCACCCCTTCCTCAAAATGGACAATCCTGAAAAAAGGAGGAGTCATAGGCCATCTCTGCGAAGTTGAATTATATATGTTTTTGTTACTGTCGCCCTGACGAGATAGCGCACTGTCATGGGTACAACATAAACATTTTTATTTTTATATATATATATTGCATGTTTCCTCAAGTAAAGACGTGATTATATTTAATACAATGTAAATAAAATTTCGGAGTTATGGCAGGAACGTCATTTCAAGTTTTTCCAGGGGGGGGGGGCAAAGGGTAAAAACACAATACAATTTCACCAGAAAACAGCAAAAACCACGCCCAAAAACCTTATATGTAAATACATTGTTTTCTCAAAATCAGAGACTCTCCTGCCTCCCCTAAATGACGGGCCTGAGTTATGGGTAATTAGCAACGTTCCCTTTTCGTAATGTATGTTGGTTAACGTATTCTTAGTACAATAGACCTCTGGTCGCAGTGCTTGGCTTTGTTATGCCCCCTCGCTTTCATTTCAACGTATTTTTAAATGGAATTTCAAATTGTCAAAAAAGAAGCAGCAAAAAAAGAAAAAAAAAAGCGCCCCCAAGAAATTTAAGATTCCCCCCCTCCCACATGTGATTCTTCACAGATAAAAGACCCGTAATTGATTCATATGTCAAAGCCATTACGTTACACTCTTGTAGGAAAACCACTTCTCATACGAGAAGTGCACACTTATTCAAATGCCAGCCAATATATTTTTTTCTTTTTTTTCTGACTGTTCAATTTCCAAATCTTTGGCATAAAAATAATTTAGTTAGTATGCCAGTGAAAAGAAAAAAAATCGTTACCTTTGCATCACTTTAATTTTTGGGATTTCTTTCTAGGGGCCCCTTTTCTTACCAGACCTTTTACAATCATTTTGAGAGGGACAGTTTAACATGCTATGGTGCAAAAAAGCACATTTTGGATTTGCAAGTAGCTTGATATGCTTTTGATATCAAGAACTATGATTTTTATTCGGAAAACACTGTTTGGAAACTGATGAAAACATTTATCAAAATAAAAGTAAAATGGGAATTTTTCGGGATTATGCAGCGTGGTAAATAAAAATTAATTACGTTCTTTATTTTACTGAAAACTGCACAAGGAACAGATGAAATGAAACCTCAGTACAAGTAACTTCAAAGGACCGCAAACTAAAATCGTTGTAACGGGAGTTTCGTTTTAATGGGATTCAAGCATTGCAGTAGCAACTAGCGGATTCATTTTAGCAGGACTGACAATTTGCTTTCCTGAAAATTATATTTCGTTGTGTGGGTTTTCGTTCTAACAGAATTTCAAAGCAATTTCAATTAAAATACATTTTTCAAGTGGGCTATGTTTTTGCAAGTAAAACATTATTCTTACCAAACATTGAATAGGACATCTCTTATTGAACCATTACAACACAGCTTTAATACTTTTTCACATGTGTAAATAATTAACTTGAAATTTGTATAGACGTTAGGTAACACTTTCTTAACATTTAAAGCTATGTTTTTCGAAACCGATACCTTTCTTATTGCAAGCATATCTAATATAGAAGAAAAGTAAAAAAATACCTCTCTTAAAATAAAAATCAATAACAGAAAACATGCATTCTCACTCACTATACATTCCATCGCATTATTAGAAAAATGGCTTCTCGGAACAACTTTTTTTTGAGATTGCTTCATTTAATAATGTAGAAAGTTAACCTAATAAACAGACATAATTTTTGATTTTGAAAAGCACCGGCTAAAAAAAGGAAAGTAAATTTAAGTAAATCAAAGGGCGAAGCAAGCGCATGGGATGCATCACGCCTTACTAATGAGTTAATTTAGAAATTCCTTTCTCATCCTCCTAACCCCGATAGATTTCTTAAGGGAATCTGATATAAAAACCTAATTTTCTTCAGGAGTTCTAATTAAAGCAAGGTAATTTTGGAGATTTTCCTGTGAAAAAAAAGCACTTTAGATACGGCTCTTAAGCAGCAAGAAAGGAATTTTCGTTAAATTTTTGATTAGGAAAGTAATTTTGAAGCAATTTTAAGCTGCTTTTTAGATTCGGAATATCGCAATTTTGGGAATGAGTGTTTTAAATTTGAAGTAAAATTAAAAGTTTTTATTTACGATATTTTTTACCATTCCAAAATATATTGATTTTTTAAATTCTGGTAATACATTTACTATATACGTAACTAGTGATCAAACTATTGAGACAGTTGTTATTAAATTAGTTTCTCTTTTTTTTCAATTTTAAATGTTCAGCTCATTTTTTTCTTAAGGTAATTTTTATACTGTTAAAATATGACTTGAGCAATAAAGTTTAAATTACAAATAGATTGTTGAAAATATAGTCTATTTCTTTACATTTATCAAGACATTTTTTTATAAAGCAATTGACAAAGAAAAAAAATTTACAGGTCCCAGTAATATCTCTTATGCAGTAAAAAAAAAAAAAAGAAACTGTACACGCCATTGTTAACATATGTAAGAAAGAAGTGAATATAATTACACTGTAAAAAATATATCTTGTTTTCACAGTATAATACAGCTAATTTTATAGTAACAAACTGTAAAAATTGCCAATTTTACAGTAATACACTGTAAAATTTCTCGTTTTACACTAATAAACTGCAAAATTGCTGCTTTACAGTAATAAACTGTAAAATTGTTAATTTTACAGTTTATCACTGTGCATTTTATAGTTTTGAACTGGAACATCTGCTGCCAGTATTATAATGTTGTTTTCACAGTATAATGCAGCTAATTTTGTGGTAATAAACTTTAAAACTGCTGTGATAAACTGTAAAAGTTACTACTTTACAGTAACAAATTGTAAAATTGCTAATTTTACAGCTTATTACTGTGCATGTGACAGTTTTAAACTGGAACCTTTGCTGCCGGAATTATACAGTAAAAGCAACACTTTATTTTTTGCAGTGTATAACGAATGCGGTATTTGTATTCGGTATTGTGTGCAAACATTTTTTTTTACACTGTTTCGTCAAGTAATCAATTTATCCGGATAGGTGTGTATGCGCTCGACTCGTGGCTTGGTGCTAAATAATTTTCTCGCAACAGGTGGTTTTGGGCTCTAACATGGCGTTGCCGTTACTTTAAAACAGGATAAGGAGAAGGCTTTGTTAGCCCATTCGATAAGGCACTAAGCTCGTGGCCTTGAAAAAGATTACACTGTCCGATCAAAGACATTTTGTGCATTCTAATCGTGTCAAATACACGAATAACACACCCTAGCTTGCCGTAGTCGCAAAGTCCTCCTAGTAATTGACGTTTGAAGCTTTTTAGAAAAAAATATATAATTTAAGCAATGAAAGTTTGAAACAATGAATAGCATTTTCAAATGCCTCTCTTGAGAGAGTAGTTGGTTATAAGTGTTGGCTTTTTCGGTATTTGATCTTCCAAAAACATCGTTATTCTACAGAAAGTCATTCATAAAAAAATTGAACCTTTGTCTATCAAATCACCTCGAAAAGTTACCTTAACAAAAAATGAAGACAAAAGCTTACAATCATTAAAATGGGTAGTCATACAATTACAAAAGTTAAAGAAAGAATCTATAAAGCATAAATCATTCAATAATACTGTTTTACTCTAAGTAATATCATATCAAGTTAATATTTTCCCTTTAAAATTTTCGATATTATTTAACTGGCGTTTTTCGCCATGTCTTTCGTTAAAGATATTATTTAAAAAAAATGTCTTAGGAAAACCCCTCTTGTCAAATAGTGACGAAACTTGTCAAATATAAAGCAGAACAAACCTTTTCTTTTTCTACCTTACGTCTACAAACTTGTGCAAATACATCGCCTTCTTGATGTGAAACAGCCCATATATCACGGTGAATATGCACTCGTACCTCCAAGATTCGTGTAACAACCTTAGCGTCATTTATAACCGTAGGATCTAAATGACAGATTTGTGACTGCGATCTTGTATTCCGCAGTTAATTATACTCGAATACACCCAAATGCCAACATTGACTAATTCCCGAGCTCAGAGAAGTGGTTATTGCATGACGAACGACGCATAACACAAGAGGCTGATGCTTGATGGAAATCAACTGTTATCCAGCTTTTTGATGTTTGGAGGAAAGACAATTTGGTCGTAGAAATTTCTAAGTGAATGGTTAATGAAAGTTCAAAGGGGGGGGGGATTCGCTAGTAATTTCAAGTTTCAATTAAAAAAAAAATTCGTATTGTGAAGTCCAGCTAAAACTTGCAATTTTAAACATTTTACTTTCAATTGGTTTTTCCCCTACATTAAGGAATGGCGTATAGTTGGCGAGAAGAATGATGACTGATGAAAGGTATTTAAAAAACGCATCTTGGTTAGCATCTGCGTGTATTAAAATTTTTTCGTTTCATTGTTTCATATGTAACAGCCACTTTTACTTTAAAAAATAGTAATTTAAAATTTATGGCAACAGATTAACTCACTTGAACATGTTATAATATATATGTATGGAGAAACAATTCAGACTGAAAATTAAATAAAGTATAGGCAAGAGTTTGCGTAAATATTACTTATGTTAGAAGTTGAAATTTCTTACTTCATTATTTGTTTATGACTTTTTATTTCGTCTATACTCATGGTCAAGATGTAAATATTTTTTCTACATGCAATATAGAAGTGCTCGCAATGTACGAAAGCAAGAGATTAGATTTTATTTGAAATTCATTGAACGATTCTAAACATTGAAACGTCCTTTTTTACTCAGTATCTCTATAAAACATTAACAAAAAAAAAAATTTGATTTATATTACAGATAAAGTTGAAATATTATAAATCATAAACAATCCTGTATGACAGAGGTAGTGCTAGAGGTTACACAAATGTTGCAGACAGCAATTTATGAAATATTTTCTATGTTAAAGTAAAAATCACTGGACATAACTGAAAAAGAGAAAATGTAGGAAAACATAACAGCAAAATAGGGAAAAGTAGGATAGTGTAATTTTGGCTAAATGAAATACAAACTCTTTAATTCCAATGTATTACGTAGTTCCTACCAACCCTTCTATTCCACTTTGAAATTTTTATCCCATAGCCCCTGATAAAATGAAACTTCAATGGGAGAAGGAACGAGTACAGTATGGTTGTAATAACGTGTGCTTTTAAAGTGAAAAACGCAACAAGTTAAAAGAAGACGCCTTTTTTTACAACAGACATGAAACATTAGATTTGGGGTTAAAAGTTAACCGTTCCTCAGTGCACGCACGACAGCGTTTTGAAAAAAAAAAAAAAAGGTGTAGCCATAATCCATATTTTAGCTGGAATATTTTTAGCTGAGGCATAATTTTTTAACCTATACTTTCTACTAAAAATGTTGCAATGCACTAAAGAACTTCGCTTCTTCAATTTCTGAAAAACATTTTTCCTCCAAATCTTCGGTGCAGTATTCATAATACTAAGAAAACGTTATTTATTTTTTTTTCTGCTGCATTAGATTTTTGATCTGACTTCAGATACTTTCGTATTGATGATTTCAAAACTTCAATCTGTTTTCATTTACATGCTAGTTTTTATGCAATTAATAATATAGGCCCGCAGCAAGAGCTTGATAAATATACTCGAACTAAAATTCACCTTTCAAAATTTCTGTGTTTTGGTAGCAAGTAGATATTGTTTTATAGTTCAGTGAAGATTATCAAAAAGAATGCAATCTTTTTTGTATAATTAACCCAAAGATGGCCCGTTAGAAAAATTAGGGAACAGCATGTACTATCCCAATATTCCATTTGCTACTTGTGTCCAAATCTGAGGAGCTCACCATACATCGCAGTGGTGATTTTCTTCGATAGCATCAAGTGTATTCTACTGTGTTATGCCATCTGCAAAAAAATTCCCGAAACGTCAGATTTTTTTGGATGACGTTCCGGGATTTCACAGATTTCCATCATTTAACAGTGAAAATCCAGTATTTTTGCGAAAATGTTTCCTGAAGTGCTACATGCTGCATGAAAGACGACTTTCATTTTAGCTGTTTCACGCAGGACTGCGGAGTCGGAGGAAAAATGTTCGACTCCGACTCCGCTTCCAGGATTTTAAAACTTCCGACTCCGATTCCCGACTTCTTTTTTTTATTATTTATTTTTTTTTACCCAAATGTGAAGAGGGAAAAACCCTAAGCAAAGGTTGAAATATTAAGTCCATTTTTAAAGTTTCATTTTTATTCATGACCGTGGCCAGGACTCACTTTGGGAGGGGGGGTAGCAAGCTGGGGTATCCCATTTGGAGGTTATGGGAGGTCATTGTGACCTCTTAAAGTTCAATTTTCTTAAGAATTCTCGCAGGTAATTTCACCACATTTATCTCAATTCTAGGATGTCACTGTGACCTCCAAAAAAGTCCCTTTTCTCTAGAGCAAAAGACAAGTGCCGGTATTGTCATTTGGCTCCGTACAAAACTAATCCTTTTCTTGTTAAATGGCCAGACTTTATTTTAACACATTGCATTTTTACTGCAAATATTTTTTATTCACTTGCATAAGCCCAAACATAGCAATTCGTTTCACAAAGCAGATCCCGCCATTTGGAAGCCCTTTTTAATGATCCTAGATGCTTAGGATTTGGATATTGGAAGCTGAAATTTTGTATCTGTTAGTTTCAAAGATATTTTTTCGCCTCCATAAAATTTCATCCAAATCGGAGGTGGTCGGAGCCGGAGTCGGAGTCGACATGTTTTTCAGTGACTCCGACTCCTTTGGTCCAAAATATGTCCGACTCCGACTCCGCAGCCCTGGTTTTACGGGCCGTTCAGGGGGGCTGAGCTCTTAACTTAGGCAAAATTTAAGTCATGCAAAATTCAAACTCTGGGCATTGCAGCGTTGATGGAATTGTAATCAAATGATCTGTTAGGTATTTGTTTGCAATTCTAAAGTAGACTTTTTCAACTAATGTTAAAATATTTCTGCAGTATTCCTTGGCCATAAGTGATAAAATGCTTTTGCACTTTTCCTAGTAAATCAGGGTGGTGCCAAGCCCTAAAAAGAAACATATGGAATTTTTCTTAAAAAGTTTTCGATTTATTACAAAAACGTGATTTGCGCTTATCAGACTGGGTTTTGAATTCTTGAGGGAGATAGTTTACTGACTTTTAGAGGCAAATTGCATGCTTTTTATCAGACGCGTTACTGGCGAAAATTAGGCACATTAGCTGCCCATTATTTTCCAGGAATGTGTATGATTTTTTGTTCTGCGCACACCAATAGACTCTTTATCAACTTGTGTATTCAGAAATAAATTAGTTGAACTAACTTGACAATGACATCCAAGAAACATCTGTAACCATTGAGAAACTGATGGCAAATTTAAAATCCTACACCCGAGTTAGTTGAGATCAAATACTCGTATAGATGCAAAAAATATTTCGAGTCTGTTATTTGTTGCATTATCTACAAAACTAAAAAAAATAATAATAATAATAGGAAAATATATTTATAACGACTTTAAGTTTGAATAATTTTTATTGTAGTTGCTGGCAATGCGTTAAAGAAGGGCAGAAAAACAAAGCGCAGGATCATGTTATTAAGTATGCACTGCTGAGGCAAATATAAAACCTCAAATAGTTTCAGTCTTTAATTTTTAATTGCCAGCAGTGCGTGTATCAAGGTAACAAACTTTTGAGCATGACTGTGGATTAAATGCTTTTTTAGAATTCAGAACAGTATTCAACTATTTATCCGCAAACAAAAACCTGCCTCACGATCTAAAAATAACAAATACTAGATACAAAATTAAAATACGCGTATGAAAATAACCGAAATACAAATTGCTATCGCTCTTGTATTTCCTATGCAAATTGCCGGCGGAAGATTTATACGACTCAAAAACACACGAAAATGACCATAGATAAGTAGGAGAAAGTTAATGAATTACGTCCCTGTTTACTTAACTAATTTTCTGTTTTGAATGCATTTTAAAAAGATTGCGTCTGTTTAAAAGATAGCGATAACTTAACAATGACATTCAAAAAATATCTGTAGATTTTGGAAGAAACTAATTGTAGATTTGAAATTCCCACACCCAAATTAGTTGAGATCAGGCACTTGTATAGCTGCAACAAAAATTTTGGATAAATTAGACAATAGGTTAAAACAGCTTCAAGTTCGAACAATAACTTTTGTAGTTTATAAATAATGCGTTAAAGATTGGCTCAAAAAATGTAGGATCATGTCACTAAGTATATACTGCTGGGGTAAATATTAAACCTTGCTTAGTTTTACTTCTGCATTTTAGTTTCCAACAATGTATATATCAAGGTAACAACTTTTTGTTTGAGTATGACTTCAGTACACTGAATGCTTTTTAAAAATTTGGAACAATATTCACCTGTTAATCCGCAAACAAAAACAAGTCCCACTGTCCAAAAACAACAAATGCTAGACAGAAAAATAAAATGCACGAATGAAAATAACAGAAATAAAAATTGTTATCGCTCTTGTACTTCCTATGCAAAGTGCCGGCGGAAGATTTATGCGACTCAAAGTCACGCGAAAATGACCATAAATAAGCAGGAGAGAGTTAATGAACTACGTCCCTGTTAACTCAATTAACTTTCTGTTTTGAATCCGTTTTTAAAAGATAGCGTGAGTTTGTTGTCTGGAACGCTGGTGATATATGGTTTCAAGACGAGGTACCACTTTGTTTTTTGTTGCTTTCAGAAGAGGAGGGGGACTAGGAGGGACGCCCTTTTTCTGGGTCACGTAAAGGGAGAGGGAAATATTTATCACCCCATAAACAAATTCTAATAAAAAGGCGGGAAATTAATTTCCGTGCTTATGCACGTGACTTCCGAGTAGCTAATAAAATGCCTGCGAAAACCCATTAGCTTATTGTTCATTGGGACTTCTTGGCTGGTGCAAATTTTTCTTATGTACGTCTTTTTAACGATATTGGGAGGAGGTACTTTTATGTAAAAGCAATTGGGGTGTCACGAATAGGTGTGTTTTCTTTAACATATTTTTCTTTTATTATTTATTTTAGCCTGTCATTCAAATGATGTTTTTTACTAATGATGTGTTTTAAAAAAAATCAATGTATGACAGTAATTACTGATATTGTTCCTTTATTTTTTAGGGGGGGGGGTGGAACTCTTGTGCTCACAGTTTGTGTACACAAGTGCAGCAAATGCAACACAGGATCACATCAACCATCAACCACGCGTTCCTCCCGTGTACTAATAAGGACACTGGAGCCCTAATAAGGCCAATCATGACCTTATTGGACTAAAACAAACTTTTCCAGGTAATCAAAGCACAGGAAAAAATGAATGTACACAGCGACATGTTTCTGAATTCGTCAATTACATATATTACTCTTCAAGAGCAATAAATAACTTTTCTTACAAGTACATTGCACTGAATTATGATGAACGAGATCTTACGGTAAAATGAGATTGGGTAGTCTTGACGTGCAGTACGCTCACTCTTGTGAGTGTGCTTCTTTCCTGTTGGTAACAAACTGCTTGTTGATAACGCTTTATCATCAGTTAAACTTTCTGCTTGGCAATAAAGGTACGATCAAGCAAATTTTTGTTTTTCTGCACTGAAAAATGCGGACTAACTTTTTGATATATATGGCTTCATTTTCTTTGTTTGGCACATTGAAAAATGAGACGAAAAGCAAGCCCAAAAGAGTGACTTTAGGGACATACCTCTCCCCCTGGTCAGTGTTTTTCTCCTTTTTTACTATTTCATCATATATAGAAAATGACTTAACTAACAGTATCTCCATATTTTTTTTTCCGCGGAGCAGAACAATTTGAACACATACTAATTTTTTTTTCGAAAGTAAGCTTAGAATAGAAGTATAAACAGCTTTTTTGGAACTGGTACCGTTTTAACTCTTACTAATTCCTCGATACACTAAAAATTGCTACTTTTTGAAACTTCACTGAAGCAAAACTGATATAATTTTAACTTGTGAACTTTACGTGCTCAGATACAAAATGCGGTGCTTTGGTAAAACGACTATTTGTTTCAGTAATTGCAGAAATCAAAATATTGTTGACAAAGTTGTTTGAATGTCCTGTGTCTTTTAGTGTCTTTTAACAATGTGTAGCTGGAAATAAAAAATAAAAAAATCTCAAATATTCTTTTCTTAGGTATTGATGAAAAGGTACATAACGTGCACCGATTTCTAAATCCAAGCACTCTCTTCTGCAATTGCCCTAATTTGTCTGCAGCATTTTCATTATAGATTTCCGTTTACTCAAAAAGAAATATGTAACTTTAAAATATTTTAGTTCAAGTCTCAGCAAAACCAAAATTTTCGAGATGTATTAAAAAGTTTTTGTTTCTCTTCAAGGAAAATGTTAAGCCAGGAGCAAAATTTATGCAAATGTTTGCAGAATGCTTGCGGCAGAATTGAAAAGCGACTTCTTTTCCGAAGTAGAAGTGCTGGAAGATAAATGTTTAATGGCTTTGGTCTTTCTTCCAGCAGAAGAAGAAGAAGTTTGAAAAGGAATTGAAAAAAAAAAGAGAAAAGAAAATCCTGCTGGAATAGTGGTATTGCTTCAATAACAAATGCCTCATTTATTATTATTTATATATTTATATCTCGTGGATTCAAAAAACACCGCTGAAACTGAAGAAAAATAAATTCCTGTCACGTATGCCTCTGTCTATGTTTATTAGTTGTAAAATGCCGATTGGTGGAATCGAGGGCTGCATGCAAAAATAAAGCTTTGGCGCGATCGAGCAAGCCATTAGAGCATCCAATTTATTGCTCAGATTTTGAAAATTATTTTTCTCATTCGCATTAGAGAGCGTTGAAAAATTCAAGACAGGAGCCATTAATATTAAAATATTTGCTTCTTGAAAGATCTTTAAGCTGCCTGTAGGTTACGTGAAGAACTGTGAATTAAATCGTAAATGTGCAAAGAAACGTGCTTATTAGTGCTCGCTCAGCTCAGTATAACAATAAAATATTTCGTCGAATGCTATAATTAAAAGCAAACGCGAAGAAAACATGAACATTTTAAAGTTTAGTTTTGTTATTTGACTCTAGATTTGGGTGAGGATGCAATGTTTAAATTTCGTTGAATATTTATTATTACGGTAGGGTAGACATAAGTTCCGTTATGTCTTACTATTAACTACATTCTTAAAATGTAATTAAATAAAAATCAAAGCAGCAAGGGAAAATAACCAGCTGCTTAATTGATAGTTTGTACGTTTATTGCAAATGGGGTGCAAGGAATTTAGCATAAATACCAAACAGGTGTATTAAACATGTGTTGAAGATCCATTGTATACTCATCCGTCCTGCATAACGGGAAATATGAGCAATGATTTTAGGGGCAGGTGTGCCCATCCCCCCCCCCCCCAAGCTCCAATGGCACAACCCCCCCCCCCCCCAATTTTTCACAACCGTGGTGTGCTTTTTATTTTAACCCACATTTTTTATTTTATTGATTTGTTTAAATAATAATTATTTATTTCTTTTAATATTATTTATTTATTTCTTTTAATATTATGTATTTATTTTTTTTAATTATAACTTTTTTTACATATTATTATTGTTTTAAAAGTTTGAACTATGCGCAGAATACAATCGTTTTTTTCCCTTCCAGACATTTCAAACACACACACACACACCCGCATCAAAAAAATAAATAAAATAATGCAAAATAAATAAATAAGTAAAATGAAAATGAAATAAAAGAAATAATTTGAATTTAAAAAGTAAATTAATGAATAATTTTTATTTAAAACAACGTAAATGATTTAAATAAAATTAATTAATAAATAATTTAAATAAATAAATAATTTAAATAAATAAATAAATAAATTAGTTTTAAAAAATCCCCCCCTCCCCATTTTGATGGCCCAACTTCTGCCGTAATTCCCTCTTGTGGGCACCCCTGGTTAGGGGTAAAAGAGAACCCTCATATAATAAACTATGTCATATTCCCTCATTTAGAACACTTAGCAGCACATTTTCTCCATCACTTATGGAACACTCCTTTGATTATAACCGACATGTGTGTTTGCTGTTTATTTATCAATCTCGTAAGACAGCTGTCATCTAACACCGGAAAATAAATGATTTTCGACAAGATTGTCTATGTCGACGGCATTCGTGACACCAACCGACAGATATTAACTGCAATTAACATATTGAGGGCTTGAACTGAGTTCTTTTTTTAAAGAAAGCTGATAAAATTGTATTTGTACAAGTGTCCGACATGTTCTCAAATTTGCCCCCAATCAGTTCTCAAATGTGTTCGCAATGAGCAGTTTGCATGCGACATTATGAATATGCGACATTTAAGTTATTTTCGATAAATTATGACTCACTATTTCCGAAAATATGCTTTTCCATGCAAAAAAAGCTTTGTGTTAATTAATATTTAATTTTAAAGTGAGAGAAAATTGACGAAATGTCACGTGACGCGAAAACGCAACGTGATTGGCCTGACGTCACTGTGCCCTTTGCTACTTTGTTTACATTTTCGCTACGGTAGTATGCTGGCGAAAGCAATGATCGGTGTTTTTGTCAAGTTCAATGATGTTCTTCCAACTTCTAATGTAATTTTTATTGTGTTTAATGAATGATGTGTCCCTTCTAGATTGTAATAGACAGTTATGAGTACCAAATATTGTGTCTTCGGCAGATGTGAGATTGTTTACTTTGCTCAGTGCCGGTTCTACAATTTTTCTTAGCCATTGTTAAACGTCGGAAATGTCCATTTTCCATCAAGTTTTTAATGGTTTTCCTGTGCAAAAATGAATGTTCAACTGCTGAAACGGGGAAAAAAAAAAGTATGTTCGTCACATTTTTACATCTAAGTGGAAGTTGAGCATTATATTGGTGGAGTTTTTCGAACATTTTTCTCGTTTATAATTTTAAATTGGGAATACACTCATGGTTTTTACTGTAAAGCTATGCTATAACTTGTTTTAGTGACCTTATTTAATTACTTAAAAATAAAGGAGAGTACATATCTACTGTACATGATTATTTTCTAGCTGAAAACTTCGCTATCATTATTAGACTCTCTTGTTTTTTTTTTTTTTTTTTTTTTTTTTTTTTGAAAAATATGATTAAAAACCTTTGGTGGTCCAAGCCAACAGAATGTTAATTAAATTTGACATTGACTTCCTTTTATCTTTATCATGAATAAGGAGTGAATGTTTAATAATTAATTGCATTTTCTTATTTGCCCAATAATTACCATACTTTCATTAGTGTATTATGTAACATTAAAGTAAATAAAAATAAAATGCAGCTCTCTCTTTGGAAATGAAAAGTTCAGAGCTGAATAATAGTCGTTTGTAAAAGAAATATAACTCATAATTATAAGGTATAAAATTGTAAAGCTTCATTAAATTGCTTCCATGGTTCTACTGTGTGCACAGTATAATCCAATAAAAACCTTGGTTGATCTAAAATCAGTAGAATGCTAACTAAATTCAATATTGATTTCCTGTGTACTGAGTCATAAATCAGATAACTACTCCTTAATTTTTAATACTTAATAACATTAGCTTGATCATTGTCTTAATTTAATTTTCCATTGCATTATGCAGCATCCAAGTAAATAAAAAAATGCATGTCGTAATTTTCAATTCAATCTTTTTTTTTTTTTTGTGTAACACAAAAATAGACAAATAAAATACAGACCTCTCTGCGGAAATGAAAAACTAAGAAATAAAGCATAGTAATTTCGAAAACAAATTCCAACACATAATTACAAACTACAAGAAAGTAAAGCTTAATTTCTACCTGCCATAGTTTTGTTACTTAATCAACATGATCCAATAAAAACCTTATTAACTGGATTAAAATCTACTTCCTGTTCTTATTGTCATTGATCATGAAGTTAATATTTAATAATTGATTTAATTACTTGCTTAATGATTACCTCTATTAAAGCGCTTATTGTGCAGTATTTCAATATAAATAAATAAAAAAATTTAAAATAAAGAACAAATGACTCGGGGGGGGGGTATTGAAACAGTGAATAAAATACTGTAAAATAACTTAGTCTCGCAAGCTGTAATTTTCGTGAAAACAGAAATATCGGCGATTTCGCAACCAGAACATTTCGCGAAATTTAAATAAACAAAACCGAAACTTGAGAAAAAAAAATCTCGTGGCTAAAACTTTCGCTATTCGGCCCTGCTGACGAAAAAAGGAGATTTATAATAAATATGAAAATAGTGATGCGAAAAATGCAATACAAGGTACAGATAAATTGGCCTCTATGGTTTTTTAAAGTTAATATAATCTGTTTAAAATTGGGTGATAAAAGTCAATTAAATGTTGAACTGGATTCACTATTAATTTCTAATCTTTGTTATGAAATCAGAAATTAATATTTAATTATTATTATCCTATCAATTAGTACAAAAACTAGTTCAATCTTGATATTTTTACTGCTAAAAATGTTCCTATTATTATTTTCACACGGCAAAAAAGCTAAACTATTTTTTAATATTTAACATTGAAATTTGAAATAACTTACAGTGAACTCTCACTTATGCGCCGGCCCAAGGGACCAACAGAAAAAGGCGCATAAGTGAGAGAGACGTATAAGTGAACAAGCCTATTTAAAGGATTAAAACGCAACATAGGTTCTAATGAGCGAATGAAGCGCAAGAATGTTTCAATAGACAAGGGACATATTACTACTGCTTGACAACTACTGTAACGTAACTACAATGATAAAGAGAAAACAAAAATTGTAGCATACCTAATTACAAACTGTTCCCTTTAAAACAATCCATAATAGGTAATTGTCTCTCTGCGAGCTCTAGCTCATGCGGAAAAAATGCCTTCCGTGAGCAATAAAGGCGAAAGATTTAAGAGGAAATAGAAAGAAAACTGCTTATTTCTTAAAAAAAATAAATAAATTATTTACATTTTACGGAAAATGCGGCCCATAAGTGAAATATTTATCTTCAGAGCCACGCATAAGCGAATAATACTATCACTATTTTGCTATGGAATGTTCTGGGACCATTTAAAATCGTCGTATAAGTGAAAAAGGCGCATAAATGAGGCGGTGTATAAGTGAGAGTTCACTGTATTTACTTGGCGAAAAGTTATCTCACAGCACCAATGAGAGGTTTTGTTGGATAGTTTATAGTTCTTTTTCTCATCGCATTTATCCATGCTTTTCGTTTGGTAGGATCTTTCGGAACGCTAAAAAATAGCTTGTCAAGCGTATTATAGGTTGTATTTTTGCAACAAGGGACAAGGCAATTCTTATAACTACCCTTTTAAGTCTCTGCCATGCTCTAAATTTTATAAATAGGTAGTATTTATCAAAAGTAGGGAACCACAACTCTAAAACGCACGCCGAATCGGTCTTCTCCTAGATTGGCGCGGCGCCGCTGTGCATTGTGACGTCACATCAGCGGCCATCTTGATTGCAGTGTTTTCCCGCGAAATTTTTAAAGCCAACTTTAAATATTAATATCTTTTCTCACAGAGATCGTATAATTTAAACATAGGTATCGTTTTTCAAGTCTTTTTCTGCTCTACATTTTGGAACTAAGAACGAAAAACGTGCAAAGAGCTCATTAAAAATTAACAAATACTCTGAGCGGGATACATTCGGAACGTCCTTGGATGGAATAACCAAGTAGGCGGTTTATTGCATATTTGTAGAATTTTTCAGCAATTTTCTTTTTGTACGAACGCACTTGGAACATGTTTTAGAGCATATTAGAAATTAAATACCTTTTCTCAATTAAATTGTCTCAAATATGGTACAGTCATAGGAAAAAAAGAAAAAAAAAAACGAAACACTCTGAATTATTAGGCTGCTATACTTGCAAAGAACAAAAGAAAAGTGTCTTCTGACATGGATTAAAACTACATGAGTAAAATTTTGACAAGGGGCCATATACAAAGTCTGAATTTTCAAATGGGAACCCCTTCGTTTGGTTACATAATTAGGCGCAGAGGGCCAAAAGTAAGCTGGGTACCAAACGGCATTGCTTTAGGACCAGTAGAACAAAAATTATGACCGACCAAAGATTTAGGGACCAGCACTACATTTAAAATGCTACTTTCAAGGTCGAGATTTACAAAGAGTAGACAAATCACGTTTTTTCAAGTAAATTACCTAATGCTACTCGCAATAATACGCTTGATTTTCGTAATTATTAAAAATTCTCGGGTTTTGTTAAAGTTATAATATTTTTTGAAATTTGGAATTGATAACCCTGTGTAGAGTTAAAGGGGAAAATGCAACATTCTGTCTTTTTGATTAAACAAAGATAGATGCATACATTTAGCTACGCACTAACCTTATGCAGCACATACCTTCTGGAGAGAGGTTAGAATTTAAAAATAACCTCTTGTATTTATATAAACTACTGTATTAGCATTGGCAATAATGTTAAAACCGTGGCTCAGAATTTAAAAAAAAAAAAAAAAAAAAAAAAAAAAAAACGTCTAATCGTCACAGATTATTCCGAATAACACTTCGAGATACCAGTTTTATATCAAAATCAAGTGTCCACGTAAAAAGTTTTTGAATTGCTACATGTTGCATGAAAGCAGACTTCTCACTAATGGACAAAAAATTGGATTGTCTACCAGTTTTAAAATATACTCAGCAGTTTTATTAACCGTTTCGCTTTCAACATATTATTACTGTTGAAAACTAAATACTATATAAAAACGCTGAGTATATTCTGCGGCTGCATATTCTTCTTTCTTTACATAGAAATTATCTGCCATTGTTTCAGTTTACACAGTTGTATATGGGCGCCCTAAAAATGGTTCTTTTAGCATATCTTAAAAACTACTGGATATTTTAAGTTCCCATTTTGGATTCTCCTTCGAAACCCCTTCTAAATTGTTTCTCCATCAAAATATTATATGGTTTCAGATCATCATTTTTTCAAATAATAATTTTATCTATATATATAAAAGAAAGTCGTGTTAGTTACACTATTTATAACTCAAGAACGGCTGTACCGATATGGCTAAAAAATGGTGGGTAGGTAGCTTAGAGCCAGGAGACGGACATAGGATATAATTTATGTGTGTCAGTTACATAAATAGAAAAAATGTCTTATTGACTTCGCCTTTTTACGAAGCCTTTTTTGACACCTCCATGGCTGAGCGACATAAAGCACACGTTCTGGCAGCTTCCGGAGCGCAGTAAACATGTTATAAGTTAGCTGTGCGTTGAGTGTGAAATAAACTATAAACAAACGCGTTACTTCTCTTGAAATTTATATGTGATAAGCTGTCAGAAACGATTGCTCACTTCGAGGATCCCGCTGATCCTGACCGATATGCCGTTTGAATTTAAAAGACTTAAGTTTCCGATCTGTCTTGCATTTGTCATGACCATCAAGAAATCACAAGGCCAATTCTTAAAAGTTTGTGGTTTGAATCTAAAACATCACTGTTTTTCCCATGGTCAATTATATGTGGAATGTTCACGGGCCGGAAGACCATCTGCGTTGTTTGTTTTTGCGCCTGGTAATAAAACAAAAAATGTTGTGTATCACAAGGTACTTAAGTGAAGAGCAACCTATGTACTAAAATACAGAAACAATAATGAATGATTAATGTAGGTACTTAATTTTTTTTTTTTTTTTTTTGTATTTCCTAATAATAAAAAACTTAATAAATTAAAAAATTTGCTTATTTATTGCCTTTAAGGCGGAACAGAGTTCGCCGGGTCAGCTAGTAATTAATAAAAAATTCAAAATTTTATCCGAGAGGAAGTCAATGACGTTTTTATTACTGGGTTGGTTCATACTTTGATATAAAAAAACAAACTTTGCCTTACCTATCGTGGTTTAGGTATTATATGCCCAAGTATCAAAAATATTTTTAACGTTACGGAACGGTTTTTTCTCAGTTCAATTGCAAACCTTTGGCTGGAGCAAAAATAAAACGATTTGGTATATAAAGTTAATTGATGCTGCTGATCACAAATATGCGATAAAAAAGGAGGATTTTCATAGAAAATTTTAAAGTTGATGCCAATTTTTATTTGAAAACGACCCCTTAACAACAATTTTCCAATAGAAATTTGTAGAGCACATTATTCCTGAAAAAAATAACCTATTACACGTGTCTCTAGTGTTAGTAGTCTTCGAATACGAGCGAGTGTTTCGTTTTTTTTTTCTATGACTGTACCATTATGTACTGAAAATTTCGGTGTACTCCACTTTTCAAATGCTGGAAACTTTAGACATAAAATCATTTTTTTTCTGTGTGATATGAAAAAGACACAAGCCCAAATTTAAGGAAAACTATTAAAAAGCAAACTAATGTCTTCAACACGTAAATTCAATGAAGCAAAAAATCAGTAAAATTGACGAACCTCTGAGAAGCTATTATTTAAAAAAAATCGTTGAAGAAGAACATGTAGTGACCTCACAACTCTTCTTTCATTAGCAATCCGTTTGAATCCTGAAACCAGATATTTATGAACATTTAGAAGAAGGAATTCTTCTATCCGTTATGCTAAGAATAGTTAATGTAATCGATGATTCTGAACTTGAGCTCATTTTCATGAATGTAAAAGTTTAGTATTTTGAAGATTATTTTTGTGAATGAATGAGGCTATTGTATTTAAAAGCAGTAAACGGTCATTCAAGTTAAATAACAGCGCTTTTAAATTGGCCTTAAAAAGCCATTCTGTTACACGCTTGAAGAAATTCGATTAACTTGTTAAGGAAAATAATTGCAAACGATTTCACTATTGCTTTTGACAGATGATAAGCCGATGTAAAATTTTATTGAAAAAATACATTGTAAATGTTTTAGAAAATGATTCCTTATGTGGAACATGATTCAGAGGAAGCACAACAGTTTTAAGTTCTTCAAATTACGCATCAATCCTATAAAACAAATTAACACTAACTGTAACTGTAACAGTAATTGTCATTTGCGTCCAAGTAAATTTTTTTAGCAATTTAAAAACATCAATGATTAATCTCTTAATCTATTTATAAAGATTAAGTTAAAATTGCCTGTTAATTTAAATTCACGATATGACTTGGTAATATTGCGAATGTGTTCATAAAATACTAACATTTCTAACATTAACTTTTAAAAGTATAATATAGGTAGCTTGCCCCTTGTTTTCGATTCCTTTTGATTTCAGACTTGTAAAAAACTTTTTTTCTACTACTCAGAAATTATTAGCACAAAAATCAGTTGTTACTTCCGATATAATAAAATTAAAATTGGCAAATTTGTGTTTCTGTCGCGAAGCTAATTCGTACATTTGTACTTAAAAAATGTGTTTTACATTAGAGAATTTGTGCAAAAAAGTATTGTTACAAATCTTGTAAATAGTTGTTGTTTTTCCTGCCTTGCATCATTTTCATTAGTTTTGGTTTTATCTGACGTCATGTTGTAAAAGTATCTGAAGATATCACCTTTATCACTAGTATACCGGCCCTGTAACACTTTGTAGTTTTTACACTTGCCCTAACTTTAATAAGCGTGAAGACATTTTCGCGTGGTTTTTTTCTTATCGCTAGAATTTGTGAATGGATTACGTAATGTTAGGAATGAAACAAAATATTCCAGGTTTTTCTCGAATATTGTGGACATTTCTAACGTGTATAAATAGCTGACCTTGAACACAAGTCAGTCAGTTCTTTTCAGATGTTGATTTTCTGAGAGACTCGTTTTCGTTCGCTTGGCGAATGGTTGTTTTGCTTTTGTAATTGCTTAATTACTGTTCACGTTTGATACGTGGTGCTGAGTTACTGTTGAGAGTACAGTGTACTGTTTGCTGCCTAATTGCTGGATGTTTAGCAATTGTTTTCTGCTCCCATTGTAAATAGTGTAAATACTTGTAAATAAATTTATAGTTACTTCCTCAAGATTGGAATGCTCATTTGAAGAAAGTTGAAGGTGCTACGGACTCGTTACAATTTTGGCGCCCAACGTGGGCATTCATCAAGACTTTATGAAGTTTCTGTGAACTTAGACTTCTTGCTTACTAAGGACTTTTTGACTATCGAATTCTATGGTGATTACTCGAGCAATGGAGGAACAACTAAAAACTCTTGATGCGATCAACGCTGTTAAAAGTGACATGACTGCGAATCAAGAACAATTAAAGATGATTTGCGATTTCTAAGCAAAACAGTTATATGATTCTACAATAAGTTCAAGTAGATGAAAATAATGCGATCTTTGAAACTCCTTATTAGAAGACCTACCATAATCCAGAAAATCTATATTAGAATAAGGACAGAATAAGAAAGAATAGCTTAGAAAACATATACTATCTTAGAGATTCCATATCATCACCACAGTAGAAAATCACGTGGAAAAGAAAATTAAAGAACTTGAATCGAAGTTATCAGCATCCTCCAACACCTCAAGTGACTGTGTAGCTGCAGCTGGAACTTCTCGTCCATCCATCAAACTGGCCACGTTTGACGGGAAGACCTCGTGGAATATTTACAAGAAGCAGTTCCTCATCGTTGCAGAAGCAAACTCTTGGGACTCTTCCACGAAAGCCTGTCACCTTGCAGCCTCGCTACGAGGGGATGCAGCTGACATACTACAGACCTTCCCAGAGGACAAGCACCGTGACTTCGAAGCTTTATCATCAGCCTTGGAGCTTCGCTTTGGCGAAGCATGCCAAAAAGAATTCAGCCAACTTCAGCTCAAATCCCGACTCCAGAGGGCTGGAGAGACTTTGCAAGTTTTTGCAGCAGACATTGAGAGGCTTTCCCATCTCGCCTTCTCGGACTGTCCTTCGGGTGTTCGCGATAGCCTGGCCCTGAACTACTTCACAGATGGAGTGCGAAATCCAGAAGTTCAGACGGCTCTCCGGATGGCGGACATTAAGGATCTTAAATCCGGTCTGGTTTACGCAATGAAGTTCGAGGCTGCACAGCAAATGTCCCGCAAGGATCGCCATTCGACCAGGGGCGTGGAAGTGAGTGCCCAAGATTTGAACTCAACTCGTCTCTCGGACATTGAGCGACAAATCAAAGAGATGTCGGGGACCCTGAAGAAGATTGCGGCTCGCAAAGACCAAGGTGAACAAACACTGAAGTGCTGGAAATGTGGCGGTGAGGGCCACGTACGAAGGAATTGCGAAGCTCGCCAAGAAAAGAAGACGTCTCCCAAAGTTTTCCAGATTTCCCCAAGAAGTGGCGGCTGCAACGGACTCTTCATTTACGCTTATGTGAATGGGTTTCCCTGCGAAATGATTGTGGACACAGGAGCCAACGTTACCATTATTAAGACTGATGTGGCTCGTCAATTTGGACTCAAGATCTTATGGACGCCGCCCTGCGTTACTCTCCAAACTGTGACAGGTGACAAAATCGAGATTGAAGGAAAAGTGAACTTAGAAATAATGTTCGGAAGCGCCACTTACCATCACACGGCATTCGTCGCTGACATTACAGATCCCTTCATTCTCGGACTGGACTTTTTGAGAAAATTTGACTTTTCTATTGACTTTAGAAATAATGAGCTGCACTCGGCGAGGGAAGACATAGTAATTTTCAATACCGAAAATAACTTAAAATCCGCTCATCAAATAATAGCCCAAACTGATTCATTGTTGGCAACTTGTACTCCCGTAAACTGCATCATCAGAAGAATTGATTCCTCCGAGACTGTGTCTTCCGAGTCCTTGACTTCGAAATTAATTGGGAGTGCACCATTATCGACGGATCAAAGATACGCTGCGGAAAAATTGGTGGACAACTTCAAGCAGGTGTTTTCATCTACACCCGAAGATGTTGGTCGCACGAGTTTAGCGCAGCATAGGATCGACACTGGAGATCATCCCCCTATCAAGCAGCATCCAAGACGACTACCGTTCGCCAAGAAGGAAGAGATTGAGATCCTCGTAAAAGAGATGCAGGAGAATGACGTCATCGAACCCTCATCCAGTCCTTGGGCATCCCCTATCGTCTTGGTCCGAAAGAAAGACGGCTCCACCAGATTTTGTGTTGACTACCGACGCCTGAATGACATCACCAAAAAGGACAGTTACCCTCTTCCACGGATCGATGACACTCTGGACACCCTTTCCGGACACAAGTGGTTTTCGACCCTGGATTTAAAGAGCGGCTACTGGCAGGTAGAGATACACCCCGACGACCGAGAGAAGACGGCGTTTACAACCGGACAAGGCTTGTGGCAGTTTAAAGTGATGCCGTTCGGCCTCTGCAATGCACCAGCCACGTTCGAGCGTCTTATGGAGTCAGTGTTACGAGGACTTTCTTATGAATCCTGTCTTGTCTACTTGGACGACATCATCATCATAGGACGCAGTTTTGAGGAACATTTGGCTAATCTTAGGAAGGTGCTGCAGAAGCTTAAGGAAGCCAACCTGAAGTTAAGCCCGTCCAAGTGTAATCTGTTCCGCCGTGAGGTGAACTACCTTGGTCACATTATCTCTTCAGAGGGTGTACGAACAGATCCAGATAAGGTATCGGCAGTCAAGAATTGGAGCCGCCCTGAAAATGTTCATCAGCTGCGAAGTTTCCTGGGGCTCTGCACGTACTACAGGAAGTTTGTGAAGGGTTTTTCCACCATTGCACGACCTTTGCATAAGCTGACGGAGAGCAAACAAAAATTTGAATGGTCCAAAGAATGCGAGGATGCATTTCTACAGCTGAAGGAGGCTTTAACATCAACGCCTATTCTCTCTTATCCTCAGCCTGAAAAATCCTTCATACTTGACACTGATGCGAGCCACGAGAGCGTTGGAGCTGTTTTATCTCAAGAAATAGACGGTAACGAACGTGTCATCGCTTACTGGAGCAAATGCTTATCCAAGTCGGAGCGAAATTATTGTGTCACGAGAAAGGAATTGCTCGCCATAGTTAAAGCTGTAGAACATTTCCATCATTACCTCTACGGCCGTAAATTCCTGCTCCGGACTGATCATGCCTCTTTAACTTGGCTTTTGAATTTCAAGAATCCAGAGGGCCAGGTAGCCAGGTGGATACAGCGGCTCCAGGAATATGACATCGAGATTAAGCACCGAAAAGGTTTGTCACACGGTAATGCTGACGCATTATCAAGAAGACCTTGTTCCGAGAACTGCCATTATTGCTCCCGAATTGAGAAACAGTACGGGACGACAATCCCTACTGCCTGTCAAGTTACTGCTACTTCATCATCTTCAGATCCTGATCAATAGAGTGACGACCAAGTTAGGAAAGATCAGTTTGAAGACCCAGACCTAAAGCCTATCATAGAGTTAATGGAAAAAGACAGTCGGCGACCTAGTTGGCAAGACATTTCTATCTACAGTCCTGCAACGAAAAGATACTGGGCTCTATGGAAATCTCTCCAGTTGAGAAATGGCGTCCTGTATCGGAAATGGGAATCTGACGATGGTAAAGCATTCAAATGGCAGTTACTCCTTCCCAGATCAAGAATTCCAGACGTTCTAAAGGAATTGCACAGTAGTCCGACTGGAGGACACTTTGGTATCCTGAAAACCCTCCACAAGGTTCGAGAGCGCTTCTTCTGGAGCAAGGCGAAGGATGACGTGGAGAAGTGGTGTCATTCTTGTGACGCCTGTGCTGCCCGTAAAGGACCGAAGAGAAGAAGCCGCGGGAAGCTACATCTTTACAACGTAGGAGCTCCTTTCGAACGAATCGGGATCGACATTCTTGGTCCTCTACCGAAAACTACTAATGGGAACAAATACATCCTCGTTTCCATTGACTATTTCACCAAATGGCCCGAAGCATATTCCATTCCGGATCAAGAAGCTACCACTGTAGCAGAGACTCTAGTCCAGAATTGGATCTCGAGATATGGGACACCCTTGCAGATCCACTCCGATCAGGGGAGAAACTTCATCTCTGCTGTGTTTAAGGGCCTATGTAAAATCCTCAAAATTGAGAAAACTCGAACGACACCACTACACCCACAATCGAACGGCATGGTGGAGAGATTCAACAGGACAATCCTTAATAATCTCTCGCTTATGGTCTCCAAAAATCAACAGGATTGGGACAAGAAACTTCCTCTGTTTCTGCTGGCCTACCGCAGTGCTGTCCACGAGACCACCGGATATTCCCCATCACAGATGCTCTTCGGCCGAGAGCTTCGGCTACCTTGTGATCTTGTCTTCGGTCTCCCTCCAGATGCGCCTTCATCGCCTGAGGAATACGTCCAGGATCTCCAGGCCCGGTTGGAAGACGTTCATCACTTCGCACGGGAGCGAATCAACATCGCGACGGAGAAAATGAAGACCCGATACGACACAAGGTCCACTGGCCATGACTTTCAAGAAGGTGACAAAGTATGGCTATGGAATCCCATCCGACGTAAAGGTCTGTCACCCAAATTGCAGTCGCATTGGGATGGACCTTACACAGTTCTCCACCGGTTGAACGACGTCGTAGTGAGGATCCAGAAGTCATCACATTCAAAACCTAGGGTTGTCCATTATGATCGGCTAGCCCCATACTATGGCCATAGTTCGTAAAGTAAATCTAAAGCTACCATGGTAATTTGTTTGTAAATTTTGTAAATAACTTTTGCCTTTAATTGTTTGTAATATTACTTTATCAATGTTATTATTTCTTTCATGTTCTCATTGTTATTGTTTATCATGTTTATGATTGGTCATCATGTAATGTGTGTATCTGTAAGTTTTCCCTTGCTTCCTTTCTGGGGATTGTACTGCCCGGGACGTGCAGTCCTTGGGAAGGGGGCAATGTTACAAATCTTGTAAATAGTTGTTGTTTTTCCTGCCTTGCATCATTTTCATTAGTTTTGGTTTTATCTGACATCATGTTGTAAAAGTATCTGAAGATATCACCTTTATCACTAGTATACCGGCCCTGTAACACTTTGTAGTTTTTACACTTGCCCTAACTTTAATAAGCGTGAAGACATTTTCGCGTGGTTTTTTTCTTATCGCTAGAATTTGTGAATGGATTACGTAATGTTAGGAATGAAACAAAATATTCCAGGTTTTTCTCGAATATTGTGGACATTTCTTTCCGTGTATAAATAGCTGACCTTGAACACAAGTCAGTCAGTTCTTTTCAGATGTTGATTTTCTGAGAGACTCGTTTTCGTTCGCTTGGCGAATGGTTGTTTTGCTTTTGTAATTGCTTAATTACTGTTCACGTTTGATACGTGGTGCTGAGTTACTGTTGAGAGTACAGTGTACTGTTTTGCTACCTAATTGCTGGATGTTTAGCAATTGTTTTCTGCTCTTATTGTAAATAGTGTACATACTTGTAAATAAATTTATAGTTACTTCCTCAAGATTGGAATGCTCATTTGAAGAAAGTTGAAGGTGCTACGGACTCGTTACAGTATTTTATTTGGAACAAAGAAGGAATTCAATCAAACTGAAAAAGTTTCTCTAACTTACACATCCTATGCTACAAACTAGTTATTTGCCTATAATTGCTAGTGTTGGTTGCTGTGGCCTGCTTTGAGGACAGTAAACAGAAATACATTAAAGACATAGATAAAAGCTTTTCGTTTCTAGAAAACAGTTTTGTTTCTACAATAGTTTAGTAGTATGAAAATATGGGTCTTTGAAACTCCTTATTAGAAGACCTACCATAATCCAGAAAATCTATATTAGAATAAGGACAGAATAAGAAAGAATAGCTTAGAAAACATATACTATCTTAGAGATTCCATATTAGAAAGTATCAAAATCATAAAATTTTTATTAGAATAAGTATGACTTAACTAGAAAGCATAAAATATTTCAGAAAATCCGAATTAGTATAGAATCTAGTATAGAATTAGTATCCGTATTAGTATCCGAATTAGTATAGTCAGATATTCGAATTAGTATAGAGAGATTTAACCGGTATAAAAAATGCATGAAAATCCTTTAACACAAAAGGAATATTTGATTACAAAGCAAATATTCGATAATAAAATATTTCTACATTTATGCTACAATTATTTTATAAACAGAAAAAATAAACAGACAATAGGTAAGACTCTTTTCATTTCTAGTAAAATATAATACAGTTTTAAAATTATTTTCTTAACTTAACGCTAGACAGAAAATTGTTGCCACGAAAAGAAGACATTTAAAAGAAATTTAACTGCCATTAATGTTCAGGCTCAGACATTACACCCGCCTACCAAATAAATATTTAATAATGAAGCAAATACTCCAAAAATAATGAAAAGACTTTCTCTATAAAAACGGCAAATTTGTTTTAAATCACGCATAAATCTTTGGTTTAACGTAACATTAGTCATTTATGATGATTCTGCTTGAATTTCATTTATTAATCTCAGTAGAAGCAGTTTTAGAAAGACAACGTACAATACAACAATAATTATCGTTTTTCATGCATGCCGAAATACAAAAGCATTGCCTTCTGAATTAATAATTATATTACTGGTTAATTATTCACAAAGCGCCCGCTCTTCACCGTACAATTACAGACGGTTATCAGAATAACAACTCAAACATCGAAAAGCCATTCTTTTGCGTAAGTCATAAATATTTTATTTTCGTACAAACATAATGCATAACCCACAGTAACTTATTTATCATTTCTCCCTCAATAAGATCATTATGGAGGTAGCTACGTGACTGAATCTTTTCCAGGGTTGTAATTAAACTGGAGCAAAAATCACTGCTGGATTGCAACGAGTAACATTTTGTGGGTCTTTAATAGACCTGATTTATTAAAGTAGTTTCTGAATATATTTCGGTCATTTTGGATGCCTCTAATTACTAGATCTTAAGGATTACTTGAATGTTTTAATAGAACAATTAAAACTCATTTGAAGTTAAGCTTAAATATAAATTAGGAAGCCTGACAGTGTTTTGAAATATGGCAGACTCCATCTCCTTTAGTATAGGAGTCGATCATTTAAGCAAAATAAATAATTGTACTATGTCACAAAAACTTACTTAGTAGTTTTTAAACAAGCTCCTTATTTAAATATTCTCATGCAGTTGATAAGTTTCAAGTGATTTTTGCCATACGTATCTGTTTTCAGGTAATAGTCCACAATAACTTATCTATCATTTCTCCCTCAATAAGATCGTTATGGAGGAAGCTACTTGACTGAATCTTTTCCAGGATTGTAATTAAACTGGAGCGAAAATCACTGCTGGATTGCAACGAGCAAAATTTTGTGTGGGTCTTAATACACCTGATTTATTAAAGTAGTTTCTGACTATGTTTTGGTCATTTTGGATGCTTCTAATTGCTAGATCTTAGGAATTTCTTAAATGTTTTAATAGAGTAATTAAAACTGTTTATAATAGTTAATTGTCTGGTAAAAAGGGTTAATATTACGGTAATTAACTGTAAAATTGCTAGTTTTAGTTTATTAATGTGCTTTTACAGTTTTAAACTGGAACCTCTGTTGCCAGCATTATACTGTAAAAACAACAGCTTTTTTTGTAGTGTGGAAAGTGACTACGTTACTAAATCTTTTAACAGGTTGCAATTATACTGGAGCAACATTCACTGCTAGATTGCAACGAGCAACATTTTGTGGGTCTTTAATAGACCTGATTTATTTAAGTAGTTTCTGAATATATTTTACTCATTTTGGATTCCTCTAATTGCTAGATATTAGGAATTACTTGAATGTTTTAATAGAGTAATTTAAACTCATTTGAACTAAGGCTTAGACAAAAATTAGGAAGAATGACAGGGTTTTGAAATATTTCAAACTCCATCTCCTTTAGAGTAGGAGTTGATCTTTCAAGCAAACTAAAAAGTATGGGCCCTGCTCCACATCGACGTAAAGCAGAAAAATAAAGCAGAAAACGTAAAATGGATTACATAGTGTTCCTATGGAAAGTACCCGGATTTTCGGTTTCTGTCTTCGGTTTCTGTCGCGTTTTACGCAGATGTGGAGTAGGGCCCTACTCGAGCATTAATAATACGTCACATTTTCCAAGCAATCAATTTTCATCTCTACACAGTATAAAATGAAGTCTCAAAAAGCGTCTGTGTGTTTGATCGCGCAAAACACAAGGCTACTACTACCCGGCCTATTTTACTAAAATTGTCAGCGTTTGTTTTTCACACCGAAGATATTTGGCTACTATTAAACTAATAAAAAGTAAATTATAAATGTTTTGACAAAAAAAATGTTGACTTCTAGAAAAAAAAAAAAAAACGTGCTGCAACAGACTCAAAAGAAAATTTATTCTTGTAGTAACTCTTTGTACATTAAAGCATTGAAAAGCATAAGAACATTAAATTTTCAACTTTGCTTCTTATTCATGTTAAGTTGTACCCAATGCGCTTTCTATTGTATAGCTGACTTACAATATCAGAACGATAATATTAGTATTATCTTTCGCAATATAATCGTAATGTAATACAATAACGAAAAGCATAAACACCCCACTTACATACTCTTACCTCATTTTGACGAAAATACCCCCCCCCCCCTCGCATGAACAAAAATCATACATTTTCATTTCTTCTTCAATCATATCATTATGGCTGTAGCTACGTGACTAAATATTTTCTCCAAGCAGTAATTAAACAGTAACGGAAATGACAGTTTAATTGCAATGAGAAGAATTTTCTAATCCTTAATAGATGTGATTAGCAAGGATTGTTAAACATTTCTGTCGAATACGCAGCGATTGTCTTTACATTTCTGAAGTAAAGGAACATTTAATAATCTGAATAATGTAATTAAGAAAGTAAATCAGCAAGACAAATTTTAAGCATAATCGGTGTAATGTCTTAAAAAATGAATAATAATGTACCTATTTAAATATGGTAACCAAAAAAAAAAAAAAAAAAAAACGGGAAGACTTAAATGTATTAAAATATTTCCATCATTTCTCGAAAGAGTTTTTTTAAATAAAATTAAAATGAACATAGTTTTGATGACAATAGTTTAGTCTTATTTGTAGAATTAACTGTCAAACAATCATTTTAAACATAATTAATAATATTTTGCTTCATTAAAGTTGGTAATATTGCTTATAATTATTCTTTTAATGAATATACGTTAAACTACTAGACGCGTATTTAAAAGTATTTTTCTCCTTTTTGATTTACAGAAACCTTAAAAATGTATTCAACTGATTAAAACGGCTAACCTTCCGTGTCTAATGTGTATGAATCCTATCTTCACGAAAATGTGCAATTGTTTGAGATACATTTGTTTTGTTTACTTTATATGATGTGAATTTAATTATTTGGAGTGCATGAAAGAAAAAATAATAATAATGAAAAGACTTCGTAAGCATAGAATGTTTGATCTAAAAAACCAACAAAGTTGAAATCTATTTTTGGGCGTTTCTCTATAAACTCGTAATTGGCTGTCCGGACCGAGTATTTTAAAAATAATATAGTGTAATAAAGTAATTATATATCTTAATTCAAGCAAAGCATTTTTATTTTGTAGCCCAATTGTATTTGGAGCGATTAGAAATTAATTTTTTTTTCTAGAAATTATATAAGTGCTAAAAACACAGTCCTCCGGCTGTCCCAATCGTACTATCTAACATTTCAAGGTAATATTTCAGAAATCCTATTAACATTACATAAATTTGGCAATTAATATCTAAAAATAGAATAAGGCCGCTATATTTTTTTTATAAAATAAGGTCTGATTACGTATTTCTAAAATTTAATATTGTCATGTAAAATAGGTCCGAAGTTTTTTTAAACAGTCCCCTGACACAAATTCGAAGCTAAAATAGAAAAAATCTATTACACTTGTAAATATTTTTTGGCATGAAGTTAAATGTAATCAGAGTGACTTTCCCGAAATTGCTGAGAACGGTGTTGAAACGCCAATTTATTTATTATTTAGTTTCAGAGTTAGGGATGCACCGATTAATCGGCCATAATCGACCACTTTACAGATTATTAATAATCGACAAAATCGGGCCGATTGATCGGCTGAACAACATTTTTCAGACATTATTCTTTAAAGTTTACTTTCACTAGGAAACAATGATGAGTAATTTTAATGACAGCAATAATAATCCTCCGAGTTGATATAAAGTTTTTTTTAAATGAATTCTCCTACTTTGAATAAATATACATAGATAATGATGCAACATTTTTCATGTGGCGATAGTTTTCTCCTCATCGCAGTGCTTTCACATAACCTCTAATTTTCAAAGAATAAAAGTATTGAATTAAATTGCTACTGATTACTAAAATATATGAATTAAAAGTACTCCTAAATTGGAGTGTTCACCACACACTCCACCACCCCTTCTTTTTTTTTTATAAATTTTTATTTCCAATTAACATAACTAACAATGTGTTAATAATATTATTGACACAAATATGAAAATTGGTTCTAAGAAATTTGATAAAATATTGAAATTATTTTGTGAAAACTAGGAAAATGGAAAAAAAAAATCTTCTCTCAGAAATAAATTATTTACTATTTCTAAACTTGGAATTATATAAGATATAGAAAACAGTGATGGTAAAGTTGGTAGCAGAAAAACAATTATCCTTATCATTAATCGGCTCAGCCGATTAATCGGCCGATTATCAATATCCGATTAATCGGTACTCGGTAATCGGCCAATTTGCTTATCTGTACATCCCTGTTCAGAGCCACATTTGTGGTGAAGGTATTCATCTTGTTCGTTTCAAAAACAGTCCTCTGGTAAGTGATTTTATTAATGTTAATTAGTTTAATTACGAAACACATTAGTTATTATGTCCACAATTTGTGCCTAAATTTATAGGTAGTTTCGTAACTAATTATGTTCCAATCATTTTGCAGATATTACACAACAAAGTGCAAATACACAGTTCCCAGGCACAGTCCCCTGCACATACTAGGCAGGGGACTTACCCCCTATCATGATTTATCAGAAAAACACGAACTTTGAGTGGTCTTCTTTCAAACCAAAGTAATAGATTCATTTTCTGAATAATAGTATTATAATAGGGGAGGGTGGGGATGAATGGGACAAATTTTATGTTTTAATTAATATTCGAAAAATTCTACATTTTTCAGCCACTTAACAAGTTTTATACAAATATTTGAACTATTTGTTACACATAAATAAATGAAATCAGTTAATTCGCTATCATTTTACATTGCTAAAATATTTTTTATGAGTGCATGTATTCTGTCCCATTCATACCCACAAAGGGGATGAATGGGACAACATTGGGGATGAATGGGACAAGTGAAGAAAATGACTAGAAAATAAAGTTTAATGTTTGGTCTTCTGTTTTTTTTTTTGCTTTTTCCATTGCTTGTTTCTCAATGGCTTCCTTTTTTCTATTTCCAACATTTGGATTTGGAGCATAGGATTCTATTCTAAATCAGCGCTCTGCTTAGCTTCTTTCACATACACTGCGATGCAAAAGTTTAGACAAAATGCAAATATGTGAATAAAAAGAAAACTATTCAACGAAATGCTTTCAAATTTCTACTGCAGGTACACAATATGGTCCCAAATAAGGGTCTGGAGTTCTTTAAACTATAACTGAAATCAAATTTTGGATATTACAAAAGATAGTTTTTTACATTGTTGCAAAAGTTTAGACAATAGTCAGATTTTATGCAAATATCCCTTGAAATATGATTGGTGGAGGAAATGCGGGACTGTATTATTCATTTATAAAGTGCAGAGATTGCTGAATAAATAATCAAAATCTCAAAAGCTCTTTAGTTCTCGTATAAAGAAGATGAGAAAGTTTGGAAGCCGAAATTTGAAAACGAACCTACTTTATTAGTTTTTTGTCTTTTAAATCGGCTCTAGTATGGTAGTACATTGTTTTTTACTTTGTGGAGAGTAAATTCAGACATGCGTATCGATCAAAAAGTCCAAGAAAAATGATATTTCTTAAGGATGAAAGAATTGAAAAAACGGCTCAGACTGACGATTCGCCCCTTAATACTACAAAACTTCAACTTGGGTCAAAAGCAGCACGCGACAGCATAAGTAGATGAACAACTGAATCGGGATGCATAAAAAAACAAAGAATTGTGCTTGAGCCTTTTCGAACAGAGTGTCTCAAATAAGCCAGATTTTAATGTGAAAAGCAGCACATGTATCATCGTGACTAAAATATGAATGTACTTTCTTCGATAAAAATTATTAAACATCTGGGCATGCCTGATGGTTAATAATTCTTTTCGTGGGACTTGAGAAATATCCAATGATCATATGCTGTGCTGCTCTTCACAATAAAATCTGGCTTATTTGGGACACTCAGTCCGAAAAGGCTCAAGCACAATTCTTTGTTTTTTTTATGCATTCCGATTCAGTTTTTCATCTACTTATGCTGTTACGTGCTGTTTTTGACCCAAGTTGAAGTTTTGTAGTATTAAGGGGCGAATCGTCAGTCTGAGCCGTTTTTTCAATTCCTTCATCCTTAAGAAATATCATTTTTCTTGGACTTTTTGATCGATACGCATGTTTGAATTTGATCTCCGCAAAGTAAAAAACAATGTACTACCATACTAGAGCCGATTTAAAAGACAAATAACTAATAAAGTAGGTTCGTTTTCAAATTTTGGCTTCCAAACTTTCTCATCTTCTTTACACGAGAACTAAAGAGCTTTTGAGATTTTGATTATTTATTCAGCAATCTCTGCACTTTATAAATGAATAATACAGTCCCGCATTTCCTCCACCAATCATATTTCAAGGGATATTTGCATAAAATCTGACTATTGTCTAAACTTTTGCAACAATGTAAAAAACTATCTTTTGTAATATCCAAAATTTGATTTCAGTTATAGTTTAAAGAACTCCAGACCCTTATTTGGGACCATATTGTGTACCTGCAGTAGAAATTTGAAAGCATTTCGTTGAATAGTTTTCTTTTTATTCACATATTTGCGTTTTGTCTAAACTTTTGCATCGCAGTGTATCTGCCTAAAGTCGACTGGGACATATTAAATGCGTCTGCAACTGTTCTCACATGCATTTCCTTCAAGACAACCTCATTAACGGCTTCTTTAATCGTTGATGAGGCGCCTCTTATTCGTTCCGTTTTCTTTTTCCAATTCCGTGGCATCCAACAGAAATAAGTTAAATTAATTTTTAAAAACCATGGTTACAAAATGCTGGTAGCTATTTTTATTTATAAATATTTTAAAGCAAAAGGATTGACTGCAATTAAAGCTGTTACCTATTCTAAGTTAAAAATTTATGATGTGAATATAAATAAATTGCCATGATCAGATTTCAATAGGCTTAATTAACAATGTAGTTAAGTAGTTTCAACATTTTTTCAATGTAGTTTAAGAGTTATAATTACTCATATACCAAATTTTATTTCATAAAAAATAAGAAAATAATTTAATGTGTTGAACATTGTATGTTTCTGATGCAAAGGTTTGAAATCAAGAAAATGCGGTGATTAATGGAACCGTCCCATTCATCCCCCAAACTGTTGTCCCATTCATCCCCATACACACATGTTTATGTATATCAAAAAGTAGGCATGGAAAATAAATATGGATTTTCTCCATTTCAGTCTGAAATCATACTAAAATAAGTATATTTTCAACATGATATAACATTATTTGCTTTGAGTGCAGTCCTTTTTAGTAAACACTGGAGTAATTTTAACAAAAAAACTTACTTTTGGTATGGGAAAATAAGCTTTGCTGTGTTGTTTACACCAACATGGAAGCAAATGCTTTGAAACACAATTTAATAAGTGGTACAGGTGCTGCTATCTACTAGGTAAAATATAAAAAATTTAAAGTTAATTTTAAGTATAAAAAATTCAGTTGTCCTATTCATCCCCTGTCCAATTCATCCCCATCCTCCCCTATACGAACTCTTAATATGAAGGGTCAGGGGGAAAAACCACGGTAGTCACATTTGATTCATTTTGAGAAAAACGAAATTTAAACTTTACGAACTCATAAACTTCCCCAGTATACTTGTTCTAAAATAACAATAATACATGGACTACAGTGTTTTTTCACGAATATTGTATATACTAAACGAAATTACACTTATTTTTCTAACAGATGGTAGCATCAGTTTAAATTCAACAAAAAGTGGACTACCGTGATTTTTCCCCCTGACCTTTCATATACTATTATAATACGAACATTTCAAAAAAACCATGCCCGGACAGACTCCGTGTGGAAAAAGACGAGTTTAGGGGGAATGGCTCTTTTAGTAATGGAAAGTTGGGTACATTGTGGAAGTTATGAAATTACTTAGTTAAGTGTTATACATCGTTTTGTTAAAATAAATAACGGAAAGAAAATAATAAAAACGAAACAAATTTCTTTTGTAGACGTTTTATTTAAAAAATGAAACAATGGCGGGTGTTTCCCTCAGTCACAAAGGTTACTTCTAGTAACTTATATTGATAGAATGAGGGAAAAAAACACTTGGATAAAAAAAAAAATACTTTTATTTTCCCGACATTTCATTTTTAATTATTTTTGTTAACATCCAATATCGAAAACAATTCGTGATTTTACATGACGTCATAAATGAAGTATTTTGGCGAGCTGAATGTTTAGCTGTTAACCACTGTTGTTGATAATTTTATGCAAATTTGGTTAGGTGGCGCTGCGACGAAGTTTAAAAGGTTTTTCTTCATGGCAGCGTGCTAATCTGTCTGTTCTTTTCTGTTCTGTACGTTACAAGTTTGGTTTTGTTTGTTTTGTTCTTCAAGTTGCTGTATTATAATTTAAATGGCGTTTCAAATAAAGTTCAAGTTCTTTTATTGCAAGTTGTGATACTTTGGACTCAACACAATTTGCAAATTAAACAACAATGATAGTTTACAAAACTGTACTTGCCGCTTGTGTTTTCATTCGTGTTGTTCCAAACCGAATGGAAATTTGAAAAATTAGCTTTGTTTATTGTGAGATGAACATCGTGTTTTTATTTCTGTCAATGGTTGCATGTATTGTTTATCCAGTAGCATGATGTGATTTGAGCAGGTATTTTTCAATTTTGTTTAGCTGGAAGGAATTAATCAAAGCGTTCTAATTGTCATTCTCTTCTTTAAAGATATTTAGTTAAGTTTTTTAACAGTCTTTAATGTGGCATAAAATTTTAAAAGAAGCTTAAATTTGTACGTTCAGAAAAGAACAATCTTTTGATTTAAACTTCAAATTTACAACATTTTGGACCTTTTTTTTTATGTTTCTAACGAACAAACTTCAATTAACTCTGGTATTTATAGTTTACACAACTTTTTCTGAGTAATTAATTACAGCTGTCTTAAATGAAATGTATTCATATTTAAAAAAAAAATCATAAACCGCTTCTGTTTTCTGAAAGAAAAAAAAAAACATTGTTGAAAAAAATATTTATTTAGTTATACTTGTTGCGCATGGATATTTTTTTTCTTTTTAAATGTACCTTAAAACCAATGGGTGGTTATTGTGAGGCTACTTTAAGTGGGTTTTCGGGAACCTTGAAAACAAGAGCAAACTAAAAATGAAACATTTATATATTCGCTTTTAGCGACCCAAAATGAGTAGGAATTGACTATTTAAAACAGATTACAGACAAAAGTTTGTTTCTTGTCACCTAGTATTATTAAATACACTATCATGTACTGCTTGAAGTCTTAGTTTGTAAACGCAAAGCAATATTTCTGTACTGATATCAACAAATAAAATTTATATGTTTCGATGTTTGAACAATATTATTAATTTCGACTTCACCTCCTTGCAATTCTCTCTTCAATGCACAGCATCTAGTACGTACTAATGTTTAATCATATTTCTATAGTCGCACACTGTGATAAGCTTTTGCAAAAAAAAAAAATCGGTACATGTTCCCTTTATCACTTATATAGGGAAAAAAATAAGCAACGCTCCATCATTTACTCTATCAATATAGCATCCCCCCCCCACCATACATTTTCCATCAATACACTCATCCTAACTCATAAGATCATTTCGGAATAAAGTTTATTATTCTGCATTTTCAAGACATAAGACATCCTCTATTTTTAAATCTTAATTCACATTTCAAGCATGCACTTAAAAGCCTAATAGAAAGTTTCGGAGTAACTATGAGAAGTTAATGCAGTGCATAGAGACGATTTTAAAAGGTACCGTCATAAGCATTATGTACTTACTATTCATTATGAGCATTAGAACGCTGTGTCTTTAACAAGAAAGTCACGTAAGTTCATAAGAATCTCCTTTGATTCGCACTTTGGGAAAAAAAATTTTTAAAATAATCTTTTGGTAAAATTTGATAAAAAAAAAATATTTTACTACAGGTTTTTCACTTTTTATTTTTTTCAAAGCAATTTTTTTG
>JAXGGA010008972.1:0-53849 GCA_038373865.1 Uloborus plumipes
CGACTCGAGCAGGACACGCTAACCACTAGACGCTACTTGATCATATCGAGGGAGAAAAATAATACTTTAAAAGGAAATTTTTTTGCAGGAGGCGCCATCTATGAAAGACTAAGGGCGTAAATCATATCATTTTATTAGTATGAATATAATGTTTTTTTACTGAAATGCATGCAAATCTGATTAGGATCTTGGGAGAAAGAGTTGTTTAGGATAAAACTTAAAGTTTCTGCAGATATGATTCCTCCCCCCTTTCTAAAAAGCAGCAATTCACGACCTCAATTCTGAGAAATTAAGCACCTCCTTAAGCACTGAAATGACACCGTGATAATATTACTGTTTTTACACGTCAAATATCACGTTCCTTAAGCACTGAAATGACACCGTGATAATATTACTGTTTTCGCACGTCAAATATCACGTTCCTTAAGCACTGAAATGACACCGTGATAATATTACTGTTTTTACACGTCAAATATCACGTTCCTTAAGCACTGAAATGACACCGTGATAATATTACTGTTTTTACACGTCAAATATCACGTTCCTTAAGCACTGAAATGACACCGTGATAATATTACTGTTTTTACACGTCAAATATCACGTTCCTTAAGCACTGAAATGACACCGTGATAATATTACTGTTTTTGCACGTCAAATATCACGTTCTTTAAGCACTGAAATGACACCGTGATAATATTACTGTTTTTGCACGTCGAATATGTTCAAGGGACACTTAGCACCGTTATTTGACAAATAACACCATTTTTGCACCAAATTTGAACGTTCTGGTGCTGCTGGGGTACCCTCTGGGATCTATCGTAACTTTTAAAGGACAATTTTTCTTTCCTTAATTTTTTTTACATAATATTTTTTTTATTATTTTTCCTGTCTATTAAGCACTATTTGTAACCAGTATACAAAGTATCTTTAGGAAAAAAAATACCAGGCATTAATGAGTTAATAAACAGTTTAATTTATTTTCGCATATCTATACGTCAGAACCAAAACGACGTTAGTCCAAAAATATTGATTTTCACTTTATTACTGCATAGCGGTACCCGCACGGCTTTGCCCGTGGTATAAAATTAAAAGTTCATTTGTAAAATAATTGATATAGCAGAAAAAATGCTCTATTTTAGTTTTATTCAACTATAATTCCTTCAAAGTGATATAAAGATCTGATATGGACCCCACACTACTTAATTTTACGTGTAAATTTCTTCGTAGATGCCTTAAGTGCTAAAATAGTGCTTGGAGTGAGCAAGATAACAATTCAAACATTTGTATCTCTAGTTTGCTACGAAACAATGCAAAAAAATGTTTTACAATGATTAATCTCCTAAATATCGCCGATTTTAACATCATTCAGTGGATTTTTCGCAAAATATCGCCAACAGCGCCAAATTGAACCCTAAAAATCAAAAAAAAAAAAAACTAATTCGCCAATTGGCGTCAAATACTTGGCGATCAAAAGCTTGGCGATATATCGCCAAGTGGTCGCGCCAATTCATATCACTTTTGTTAACCAATTCATATCACCTTGCATTGAAAACACTGATTTAACCCATAAATGGGGTAAAACACCCCCTTGGAACATTCGAATGCAACCCCAAGGGAGAGGGACAAAAATAAGCCAAAAGAGAAAATAAGAACAATTTTGTTGATAACAGGAACCAACAGAAATCTTACCAAAGTTTAAAAGAAGAAGAAAGTTTTCTTTCCTAGCTTAAAAAACAAAACAATACATTTTCCGAAATGAAACACTAAAAAAACGATGCAATATCGCAATTGATACGATATTTCGTTAATCTGTGCTTTAGGTACCCTTTTCTCGCTAAATGAACGATAGGCGCGCCAAGCGTGGTAACCCTAGCTATTTTGCGTAGTTGACTTTTTGAAAACGCGCCAAGCAGGTCCCAAAGATCTTCACCGGAAAAAGACAGGTTGCGAGAATTGAACAAAAATACTAACTGCCTCCTCTAAAAAAAATATTACAAAATACTACTGTTTCCAAACGTTGCCAAAATCAATGTTGCTGAAATGCGAAATCTATGAAAATGAAAAAAAAAAAAATCCGCCAAATCTTTTAATTAAGTCATTAGTATATTGGAAACAGGGTTGCCGAGAAAAATACTACGCTCCTTATTTGGGCCGAAAAAATACTACCGTAGAATCAAAAATACTACGTCTGGCAACGCTGGAAAAAGAACGAAACAAAAATAAGTAATGAACACGTAACCATGGTAACAACATGAAAAGTTGATTTCCGTTGATAAAATAATTCATTTCATCTCTCTTTTCAAACAAATTTTATTCTCGAGCAAACCATTTTAGAATCGTTTGGCTTGCTTTACTGAAGGTAAGCCTTGAATTTCGGGATTCTAAAAACAATTGTTACAGCTCTCCTGATGATCGTAGAAACTTCGAAAAAACTTCATTTTGTGCAGAAAATTCCAAGCTTTCGAATGACATAAGACTTGAAAATGTGTGTGAAATATTTCTTCCCTATTTTATCGAATTTCCGCTAAGAATTCGAATAGAAAAAGAACGAAATGGAATTTTCGAAAAATCGCTTCGAGGTGCAAAACTACATGCTACAAACTAATTTTGTGCCAAGTGGCATGAAAATCGACCGAACGGTTTTGGCGCTACGCGCGTAACAGACAGACAGAAAGAAAGAAAGAGAGACAAACTTTCAGCTTTATTATTAGTAGAGATAGAGATTGTATATCTGAACCTAACTCCGCATCGAGCCATGAAAACGTTATTATACAAAAGAAATTCCTTCACAGTTATTCGGCAGCGTTAAAAGAGCGCGAATCCCATCTTTAGCATGCAATCGACAATCGTTTTCGCCCTCTTCTGAAAAGTTACAAAAATGGACTTACGTTAGGCTGGTTCTGAGGTACAGATATGGTTAATTCATGCATACACATTCTTTTGTTTAAGTACCCTGTAATTTATTTTATTCAGTTTTTTTGGACACCTTGTAAAGATTTTCTCCTTACAGACATATCTTCACAGTTAAATTCGCAATTACTTTTAAAGTTTTTTACTGCAGCAATTTCCCTGAAAGAATTAAAAACCACACAAATAGAAAAAATATACTAAAAACAAAGTAAAAAGAGTGAAATGTGAGCCTAATTGTATTTAGAGTGACAACAATTTATTTATTTTTTCCAGAAATTGAATCGGTGAGAGCAACAACAACATCAGTCACAAAAATTCGAGAATTCGTTTTTTATGTAAACGAGCTGTGGGAGGCAAGATGTATGTTGATATCAAAAATCACGTCAGTCAGGTTACTAATTTGAAATATACGGGGCCTGATATTTGAATGTTGACCGTAGAAACAATGCTAGAATTAAGACGTTTTTCCTCTTTGCTGAACAATTTGAAGCTCTTGACTGATGTTGTTTTTGCACTCACCGATTCTATTATCCTAAGAATTTTCTAGAGTAAGTCCTAAAAACGCAGTCCCCTGGTTGTTCCAATCGTAAAGTCTAACACTTAAACCTATTAACACTCTACATAAAATTGGCAATTAAATATCTAAAAAATAGAATAATGCAACTATTTTTTTTATGGAATAAGGTCTAATTACGTATTTCTAAAACTTAACATTATCATGTAAGTTCTGTCCGGAGTTTTTTTTTTTTAACAGTCCCCTGTCACGAGTCCAGAGCTGTATTGGAAAAAATCTATTACTCTTGCAAATGTTTTTTGGCATGAAGTTTAACATTATTAGTGTGAATTTGCCGAAATTGCTGAGAACAGTATTGAAACGCTACTTTTGTTTAGTTTCGGAGTCACATTTGTGATGAAAGTCCGCATCTTGGTCGTTGCGAAAAGTCCTCTGGTAAGTGATTTCATTATGCTAATTACTTTAATTATGAAACATTATTTATTGTGTCCTTGATTTGTGTATATGTGTATAGGTAGTTCCGTAACAAATTATGTTACAATAATTTTGCGAATATATTAGGCACCGAAGTGAAAATACATTGTCCCCTGTCTAGTAATACCTGACAGGGGACTTGCCCCCTGACACGATTAATCACAAAAACAGAAACTTCAATTGACCTTCGTTCGAACCAAAGTAATAGATTAATTTCCTGAGCAATAGTATCTGAATTATACGAATATTTAAAAAAAAAAAAAAAAAAAACAAAAACTATGCTCGGACAGATTCCGTATGGAAAATTACGAGTTTACACAGAATCGCCGACATTAGTCATTTTAAACATTTGTTACATATATTGTAATACTATGTGGTTTATTAAAAGAATTTGTCTAGTTATGGATGGAAGTTTTTGTAATTAGCATTTTAACTATTCATCTAGATCTACTGACAAGTGCTGAGCTTATTTAGTGAATATTAGCCTATGTTTTGATTTTAAATGCTTAATGGTTAATTTCACATCAGATCACACCCTCCTTGACCACACCATTTTTGAATTTAATAAAATTTGGAATGAAGAACCCATATGATACGATAAGCAATCCTGCCTATTTTATATTTTTATTCCCAAATTAATCAAAATAAATGACAAAAAAAAAGTCAGAATGTGCGGCAAAAATTAAAAGTATTCACTTATAAATGACAGCAACTTTTCGTCTAATGAAAGAAGAATAAAAAAAAAAAAACATTGTAAATATAAAGACTGGAGCTTTATTGGAATATACCAAGATTTTTTTCCGACCAATTGAATTCTTAAGGTCACTGTGACTTTTGATCTTGAACATTTCAAAACAAGCCCCACAAAAGTTTTTGAAAACCGCAAATACCGCACTGCAAAAGAAACAGGCACAAGAATATGCAATACACCGCCAACAAGTTCATTTCGATCCATGGACTGTAGTTTCGTGCTTATTATGCCCTCATCAGCATGGAATACGAAAGTAAGCGAGTTGGAGGCAAAAATCCTCTTATAGAACAAAGAGAGCCGAAAAAAACTGGTGGCTAATGTGAAATTAGAATATCAGCGAGCGATCGCACATGGGAACGGTACAACTCGAAATTTTAAGGCAGAGCTCAGGTATAAAGCAGTGAGTAACCGCCTCTAAGCAAGGGCTAAGGCAGGAACATGCAATACACCGCCAACTAGTTCATTTCGATCCATGGACTGCAGTTTCGGGCTTTTGGCGGTGTATTGCATGTTCCTGCCTTAGTCCTTGCTTAGGGGCGGTCACTCACTGCTTTATAGGAACAAGAATATTGACATTTTTTCTGCAGATGAGCAAATCGATGTCATATCAATCAAAGTAAATTTCATACCTCACCCATTTCTATTTTCCAAAAATTTTGCATGAAAACCACCTATAGCAATATAAGTAATCCTAATAATGTTCAGATTTCCATTTCAAAAATTCTTCAAAATATACTACTGTAAAAATCTCATAATGTGCCAAAACTCTGAGAAGTATTTACTTACAAATGTCTATAACTTCTCTACTAAGTGTAGTAGAATAAAAATGCGAAATTGTAAAGTGAAGGAGTAGAACTTTTCTGTTGATCTATTACACGATTTTCTTACAGCAGATGTAAATTTCAAGGTCATTTACCGTGACTTTTGACCTTGAATACCTCAGAACACGCCAAATAAAATTTATCACATTTTAGCTTATTATTCAAATGCCTGTTGATCTGGAAGAACATTGATATTTCATGAGAAATACGCCCCAAAATTAAAATACTATAATAAGTAAAATAGAATAAAACATCTACCGCAAATTTATAAACATTTCTTTTTTTTTTTTTTGAAGTGCCGTACCACATTGGTACCAACCTAATTTTTGGTAAAGTGGAAGGATTACGTTGGTGCAATAAAATATATTTGTTTACAAAATGTTCAAATGGGAGTGTTCTGAAATGTTCAAGGTCAAAAGTCACGGTGAGTGGCCCTGAAACTTAACTCTGTAGCAAGAAAATCCCCCATGTAATATATCAATAGAAAGCTCTATTCCTTCACTTTACAATGGGTGTTAAATCTTTTTTCTGCTACAATTAGGAGAGAAGGTACAGTTCTTTGTAAGTAAACAGTTTTCAATTTCTTTCACATGTATTTTTTTCTACCGCCTTGTGTGTTGAACAGTTTTAGAAATAGAAATTTAAATATTGGTATTGTTACTCATCTTGCCATATGTGCCTTTCATTCAAATTTTTGTTGGAACAGAAAAGGATGCGGTCAAAACCTTTTTTTATTGATCTGAAATGGAATTTCCGTAATACAATTTGCCAGATGAAGGCTAGTCAAAGTGTAATAGTTTATTTCGTTTACTTAATCTTTCCTTTATAACACTTACATAGCTAATTCATTAACTCATTTCTTTTGGTTGCTGAGGGGTTTGAACGGAAGAATACTAATACTTCAAATGTGTTTTTCTTAAAAAAAACTTATTGCTAAATCATATTCAAAAATGATATACTCATACTTTCAAACTTATCTAATGTAAAAATAATTTCAAGTAACATTTTTACGTTATCCTGTAAGTGTGAATACTAGGTGAATTATCTATAGTGCTGCTCAAAAACATGAATTAAAAATGAGAGTGCATTGAAAATTTACTGTTTCGTTAAACTTACCAAAAAACTGATTTAAATTACATTGCCCAGCAATTAAAAGCAAACAGTACACTTATTTTAATAGGTGAGTTTTTGATTTATTCTGATTTAAAAGAATATGATGTGACTATAGTTTTGGACATGAAATTATTTTCACTGCTGAAAATGAATATTGCTTCGACTTTCACTTATGAGAAACGGCACGCGGATACAGAGCTTAATTAATGGTTTCGTTCTCTCTTTTTTTCCCAAAGCTAAACCAAAAGTTTTCCTACTAAGTAACAAAACTACAATTTTTACGTCTTGAATAAAATTGCCGAAGATTAAAACAAAGATGACTTGAATAGCGCACCCAACTGCGACAGGTGACCATCAGTATAACTATCATTGGATATATAATATATTTTTATAAATGTTTTGCTATGACTTATTGAATTATTAAAAACATAATAAAAACAAAAATCTGGTTAGAGAGTCAAATTTTCACAAACGCAATCATCCAGTATCAGTATCCAATTAGCAATAAGAGGTATCTTCAATTGTGCAATACAGAACAAGAATTCAGCAAAATTAATGAATAAAATATATTAAGGAGAACTTTTTAACAATAGGGACATATATAGGCTCTCTCAAACTCCATAAATCTCTTAGAAACAAGTTTCAGTGAACCTGTTTTTTTTTTTAACTCAACTTTACCGTCAACATTCTACTAGCCCCAACTCAGGTTATAACTTTTGGTAACGTTGGATTTGCGAACAAATTTACTCGTATTTATTCCGCTTAAGTTGATGGAATATCTCTCTCTATCAGTTTTTATTATTGTATTTATAGCATTTTCCTGTTAAAAAATACATGTATCAGTATTCAATATTTATGCTTAAAATAGTAGAAACACTGAAAAAGCTAAATCATAAACCCAATTTAGCTTATTCATAAACAATTACATTAAAAGCTTTGCATAATCAGTGTCACAATCGTAATCTAGTTTTGGAGGAACATCGTAATTACAATTGTAATCGCAACCTGATATTCCATTCCCTTGCTGTCATAGACGTAATCGCAATTGCGTTTCGTCGTAAGTTACTCCAAGCGTAACGCATGTCCATCTCCCACAGTCAAAACAACGGAAAAATTAAAAATAGAGTAAATAATAGTGTTTGTAAATAAATCCTAAGGAAAAAACAATTCATTGTTCAATGTTACTTTATTCGTGCTTACCAGCATATTAGAGATAATATTCAACAGTTTCCTTTTGAAAACATTTTCATCTCTCTCTTCCAAGAAAAAAAAAGAGACTCTTAATCCCGTGTAATGCGTGGCTTACTTTTATCCCTTCATACATGTTTAACAAAGTAGGGTCAATTGGGGTAAACGGAAACAAAATTTCAATGTTTTAACGTTAAATCCTTCTTTTTTAGCGTTTTGGGCATTGAAAGATAAAACTGTTTTGCATACAAGTATGTATTTCTTGAGAGCAACTGCATATGAAAACTTGGACTTAATAAATACAACGCGCGGCAAAAAAGAAGAAAAGAACAGATAAGCCCTGGAAAATACTTCAGGCACCATCCGTGCGGATTCTTATGAAAAATGACCGCTGAATCCATATATGGCTACCGTCTCCTTCATCACGTCTTACCTTTTGAAAATAGCGTCCCCGATTTTCAGTTATCAACAAAATCATAGACGCTATTTTTATTTGGAGGGGAAAGGAGCATTACGTAAAGTACACCCCTCTTCCCTCCCTCCCGAATTCAAATATGACCACAGTTTTTACCGTCACAACTGTTTAGGCTTAGCTTTTTCTTTTTTTTTTTTTATGTTTTCGACACTATCATAGTCATTATTTTGATTTGGAAGGGAAAAAAAGGTTAGAAGGCGGAAAAGTTGAAGCTAGAAAATTTGTAGCAAAAAGTGACTTAAGAGGGAATTCCCCCTAAAATATTTCAAAAAGCATCAAAAACAGTTTTTTCCTCTGCTTTTTTTTCTCTTTTTCTTTCATTGATTCTTTGGCGTAAAACCAGAGTATCGGCCTCACTCTTAAAATTCCCATCTCTAAAAAAAAATTACTTGGTAAAAAAAAACCTCGGAAACATCGCTCATTGCATACGATCCGGATCGCGAATCTTCAGTAAAGAAAGTTTCTGCAAAGGGTGTTTTGACCAAAAAAAAAAAACCTCTCTCCGGAAGATAATCCTGGTTACTCTAATGGTACAGGCGGCAACTGGGCGTCAAAATTCTCGTGGTAATGGCATTCCGCCGATTCTGGTGCTACGTGAAAGAATGGATGCTTATTTGGGGGATCGCACTAGGTCTGCAAACGGTTGTGCCTCTACTGCAGCCCGATTTGAAAGAAGAAAAAAAAAAAACTAATGGTACAAACACTATGTTTTTTCATTTTGCCATTGCTTTCAATGATACAAAAATACCCGTCCAAACTGAAGAATAATTCACACTAACTACAGGGAAAATTAAGCTTTGGAAGAAAAACTTATAGCTATATATCATAGCATATTAGAACAAAAAAAAAAGAGGAATTGTATAGAAATAAGAACACGAGCAAAAGTTCAAACGTTTTAAGCCGATTCCTCAACTCTACTGAATGGTCACGTGACGATATCTTCCAACAACAATCAAACGCATCGGTTGTTTCAATCACAAGAAAGTGAAAAGTAGTCTGACTAGGTGACTAGTTGACAGAGCTTGCCGTTCAAAGAATTAACTCATCACAAACTGTCAAATTTCAGAGGCAGGATCTATTAGAATCAGGCAAAAATATAGATGCGTCAGTGTTAAACAGCATTTATTGATGTTGCTGATTTCTTTAATGGTGGTTTCTTTTAATTATTTTAGAACTCATTTTTTTTTTTTCTTTTCCTCTTTAAAAAGCTTTTTGTTAATGGTGTAAATAAAAAAACTTTTTGTTACCCTCAAAATTTCTTAAAATGATTCCCCACTTAGAAGTTTTTTTATTTTTTTATTTTTTTCATTTTTAGCAACACTTTTCAATAGTTGATTATTTCTGTACATTGAGCATCAAACATATTCAACCGAGTGATTATATCACAACCTTTTGGACTGTAGTTGAACCGTTTTATAAACTTTCTGGCTAACCTATAGAGCAGCCGGGCAGGATTGACAACCTTAATCTTCGAAAGTTGAAAAGTCTCATATATTTGATACCTCCTAGATCCATGCACTAAGGATACGTTAAAGAAAACTTTTTGATAAAAGAGTATAATTTTCTTCAGAATTGAACATATAGAATTGTAAAGTAATTTGAGTTTTAATGCACTTTACCCAACTGTCATGCCCTAATAAACGTGCTCCAAACGCTATATCTTAAGTAGCACCCGATTCAAATAAATAGTACAGAAAATGTTCACACTTACGAGTGGCCAATTCCTCCTTGATTTTTTTTCTCAAAAGCTCTTGGACCATTTTTAAGTCTCCATTTCCGTACTTTATCAATATTCTTGGTACTTTTGGAAACACGGATAGTATCATTTTGGGGAAATAATTCGAAGCTAAAGCACTAAAGAACAGCATTTTTCCTTTTTTTTTTTTTTTTTTGCTACATACTGTACTATGCATTTGCTGTATAGAGTCATGCAGTATGCCTCAGATTCTTTGACATGCTTTCGGAATCTTTAAGAATGGAGATGAAGGTATCATTTTCCAGTTCTTTTTCTTACTCTTCGCAAAGTTTTCACGATACTGCTTTTTGAATTTCTCGTTTCATGGTAAGTATGCCTTCCATGAAGACATGCAAAACAGTTCTTTTTTCCACAACAGGATGATCAGAGTATTCACTTTCTTGATATCTACAAAAATATACTACATTTTACTCAGCAGAATGAATATATTATACCTTTTACAGTAGAAAACTCGTAGTGATTTTTGTTACTAATAGGTTTCGAAGGCATTTTGCTTTTGGGTTAAATATTGTGTTTTCCAATTACTTAGTTGTCCATAGTTCAAGATTACCAAGTTAATATAAAACACTCTTTTTCTTTATTCTGTATGGTCTCTACTGACAACTTTCTGAAAGGCATGTATCAAACTATGAGACACAATAAGTTCCATATTGAAACTCAGGTGCACTCATATATAGAACCACCAAAAGTACTTCTCGTTTCTTCAATACAAACCTATCTAATTTTCGTCAACACTGAAGGTGAGCCAAGCAACTATTGATATAATTAGACAAATACTAATAAGTAGTATTACACAAATAACCAGTAAAAAACTTTTGATCATCAGTGCATGGACTTAAAAAGTCTAAAAAGAGCAGTTTTTCAGTTTCCATTGAGTTAGTTTCACCAACACTTCCAGCTGGAGTGAAAGTCAGCCATGACATTTACAAGATTATTCAAATGAACTACTAAAAGTTCAAGTTATTCACAAGAACCACTACGGCTGATGCTCAAGACACAGATATAATATAATACTAAAAATTAGCAAATTGCGAACACAATACCGAAAAATCACTTTAAAATATTTTATGGAAAGAAAAGAAAAATACGTGCCTTCTAAAACCGTAAGAGAAGCTCCAACTTCACTAAAAAGCTCCAACAAAACTAAAAGTATGTAAATGACGTGCATGGTTCTTATTAAATTCGTAAATAAATATGTGACAAAAACCATTGAATTCAAAACTATAGAAGCGTACTAAGAGCTCATTTTAGCAAAAGAAATGATGTTTGCTTACTAAGGATAAAAACCACGAATCAATCAAACTAAATAAGACGCATAAGTACGTGCTCTTATTTACAAGGTAGAAATTGGCTTTCGACATGAGGGAAAATGAAGTGGTCAAATAAAGGAGGTGGATCTCTGCATTTGGATTTTTTCTCGCCACATCATGATGAAACTAAATCAGCTTTAAAACTGATTTTACGCAATTGGCTAAAATTCAAACCATTCCACTAGCCAAACTTTAGCATTCATGTCAGTTTTCATGAGGACAGCCAAAAAAAAAAAAAAAAAACTCTCAACCCCGTTCTAAATCTATTGTTACTCTATGGTCAGAACTGATGGAAAACATACAGTAGCAGAGTAGCAGAGCGTAATGTGACGCGTGACTTCGTTTGAGACCACTGAAGTATTTCATTTCCATGTAGGGAAGATCAAACTGAAGTCTGGGTGATATTTTGAGAGGGTTTATGGCTTGTTATTGACCAGACTCGTTCAAATGCCACATTCCGTCAGCTAATATTCTTACACAAATATTAATGATTAAGATGTGTCAATCTTCAATCAACATCAAAATAAGTAGATTATATCCATTTTTTGCCGATTGTTCCCTAAAAGTAATTTTTAAAAAATGATTTCGGAAAAATCCAGCAACTTGGGAGATTTTGTTAGTAATTCCACGCTACATCGACACCATTGCCAGGAAACCAGAGGATAGTACGAGTATAATAATGAAAAAAATCTAAGTAGAAATTGAGAGAGCATAATCAAACATGTTTTTAGACGTAAGATTTTTTACCCTCGTCTTTCTGTTATCGAAATGAGTGGTTAAAATCTGCCAAAATAATAAGAAAAGTCGCCAAATTTTGCAAATAGCGGGGAGAACTGTAGGGTGTCTTTCACATATTTTACACATAGATGTCTTGCCACATACAGGCGGCGAAGTCGCGTGGTACCTTCCATTTCTTGCCAAGTCTTTAAATTTGGTGACTTTTCATAAAGTTTGGCAACTTTAACCCTTTATACCCTGAATAAGTTAAGAACTGAATTTGTATGTATTTTTTTTTTTTCTTTTTCTTCGTTGAAATACATCAAATAACATATGTACAGAGCATAAAATTTTTGACAATCACTCGGGATTTAGAAATAAAACCGGAACTAGCCTGTAAAAAAACTGTTTTCGATCCCTGACACCAATTGTCGACCTCTCAGTCAAATTAAGGCCCCTAAAAAGGGGAGCTGACTTGTCCGACATTTTGGTTCCAAAAAAGACACATGTAGTTCCACTGGTATGTGTTCAAAAACAGCGTTGAAGAAAATTGGTGCTATATATACATAAACTTCAGATGGCTGACCTAATTGAAGTTTAACTGTTCCAACTAATAAAATGAGCATATTTCATTCATTTAAATTGTAGACATGCAACAAGGATGAAAATGGGTTTCTTTACCGGAATTATTTCCTCATAAGCTAGTATTTAATTTGAGAATTCAGTTATCTTACTAGATTTACTTAATGTGGCGTATTTTGAGGACATAGCTACCATTGATTAAACTAACGAGTTTTCAAACACTTTAGACGAGGTTGGATCCAAAGCCGTCTTGGAACCAAAATGTCGGATAAGTCGGCCTGTCGTCTGTTAGGGGCTCTAAGTCAAGTATAAGGAATGGTACTTTTAAGTTCCAGAAGAATTCCAGCAGTATTGGATTCATAATACTAAATTAATGTAATCAGTACTTCTGAGTGTCGTCAGGGCATAAAAGGTTAAGACCTTTAACTCGATAATAGGGTAAGGAAGGCAATTGATAAATTCGTCAGAAAAACTGTCTTAGTTCGATTGCTACTTCTTTCGTTTCTATCATTACTGCACCATCCTCAGTGGTTCTCTTGTTAGAATCCTTTGAAAAAAAAACTGTATTAGAGTATCCTAAGAAAGTTCTCCATCGTTGCGAATCCAAGCTCTTAAAAACTCGGAGATTGAGCAATGAAAAAATAAATATTGGAAGTCTATGATGTAAATTATTCATATTTTACGAAGCATGAGTTTAAGATTCATTTATGACGGCAATGAATCTTAACCACAATGCATGCTTTGATTTCTAGCAATTTTCAATTGACTGTTTGAAAATGTTAGGCATTTATCAAATTTCTCCGTCCGTTTCTGTATTTCTATAGAATTTTATAGGTGCTCTCTGTAGGTGCCTATTGAGATCTTATGCAGTTGACGGAGAAGCGGACGTTTGGCTTTTATGTTTCTAATTGCATTTGTCTGATTTACGGTATTTCTGATTATAGCGGCTGAAGCCAAACCACATTTTCACGATTTGGTACTAATATACAAGTCTTTCTGGTAAAAATTATTAAAGCATCACACATTAACTATTAATTTACCTCAAAGTGTTGGAAGTGTCCCTAAACTACCCTATGCCTTAAACGAAAAATGAAAAAAATAAATTATAAAATAAATGATTCTAAACAAACAAAAGGGGGGGGGGGATAAAGGGTAATGAGAAAAAGAAAATTGTGTCTGTAGCTCGCTTGGCTTGCTGATCTTTCCTCTAAAATAGTGTTTTACTCAAAAATCTTTTTCAGGACACCTCAGTGTCATGTTTCATATTTTGAGTTCAAATCTTTCCGGTTCAATTTGAACGATTAAAAAAAAAAACATTAGGATTTATAGTGAAATTGGAAGAATATATAAACCTTGATTTAAGTGGTGGATATGTTCAAAATCAACTATTTTGAAGAAAGTTGTGTGGAAAAATGATTCTTGTGTTAAACTGTTTTAAAGGTACTTTCTGAACAATCAAAAAAGTTTTAATATCAATAACTAAGAACGAAAGAAAATTCTTTTATCTGAAAAAAAAAACGAACATTAAAAAATAAACATTTCAACGCAGACCTAATATTGAAAACTTTTTAACATTTCAGTGAATGATTTTAAAAAGTTTATGCACTTTTTTTCTTTGCTGAAAGTGAAATGTTTTTTAATTCTAAATTTTTAACAATACTTTTTTGGGCAGTGCTAGAAAGGAAATTTTTTAATGCGGTTTTAATTTCAAAGTAGTTCAAGAGTATTGTAACCTTATTTTGCTTGCTTCTTTTTTAATATACATTAATTTTCATAACTCATATGTTCATTTCTACTTAAAAGAGACATATGTTTTCAGAAAATATACTTTAATAAAATATAGATAAGTTTGAAGCAGTAGATTTCAGATTAAGACAATAAAGAGAGAGATTTAGAGCAATTTCGCGATTACGTGTGTAACAAATTTTACTAAGTTATTTCCTTACATGCATGTACATTATTTAAAATTAAAAGTTTAAAATTTGCTATCCCAAAGAAAGTATTTTATTCAAGGGATTTGTTAAACGATTTTTTTCCCATTATCGTTTTTGACTGTTGTTTTTTAAATAAAATTCAAGCACAGGATGCATTTTTGAATATCAGTTTCAGACTCGGTTCTAACACTATATCCTCCGAATCTACTGTTGCAATTTTGAAAAATTGGATTTTTGCTCTTCCACTAGTTATTTCTTAGCGTTAGTTTCAGAAAGAAACAAATAGTACATCATTCCACAAAATATCACCTTTTGTCTTGCAAGTAATAGCTATATATTTTATTTCGAAAATAAAAATTGATAAACAAAACATTTTATGAATGAAAAATCTCACACTCAGGCATTTAATTTCTGTGTATTACACATTTTGAAAAGAAATCTAGAGTTGTTGTGTGCAGTTAAAATGTGTGCTTTTCAGCAGAACGCCCCTTTAACACATGTTAAAATATATATGTTTTCTTTAGTTAAAGTAACCTCCTTAGTTCAGGTAGAAATTCTTGGCTTAAAATGACAAGGACCCTAATCTAGATGTACATATCGTACACCTACTTCAATAGTGTCACAACTCAAAAATCCCCTTTTTTTCAGGAAACGCGAAAAACTGTTTCCGCCGTTGATATTATTATTCTGGGCTTGAAAGTCATGACAAAATGTGAGATAGTCCTTTAAAATCGAATTTCAGACGTTTTTGGTATCCTTCCCAATTTGATATTTTGTTATCGTGAAAATTAGCTAATTTTCCATAGCAAGTGAATCGTCGGGATAGCAAAGTGAATCGTCTACACTGATCTACTATCTGGCGGCCACTGAATTCCCTCAAGTTAGAACGGTTTTTTGAGATTGATAGAGCTTTTTTTTTCTGAATCCAGTGATACCAATAACTCAAAATCGTCATATTTTGAGTTGTAACACTATTGAAGCAAGGGTGCGATATGTGACTATGACTAGTTTAGTTAACAATGACAAGCTCTACCACACCCATTTAGCATGCAGTTAACCTGACCTAACCCCGTTGAATATCTAAGGGATCTTCTGGAATAACCGGTAAGCCGCCGAAATCTTAAAAATTTGGCATGTTTGCGCGATCTAATCCGCAGCGAGACTTCTTAACACCACAAAGTATCTATTACATGAAAATTAGTTGGTTAATAACTTGGATTAGTTTAAGGATTACACAGTCCAGCTTCCATAATCAGAAACAATTTCGCAACATGGTAAAGACACCAAAATACAAAGCAGTTGTCCCAGAACCAACTTTCATATTTTTTCGACACGCATGCGTAACTCGGAGCCAGATCGCATTTGTTTTGTTATGCTCGATACGCTAGTGTAATTCTAATCGTTAACTGGATAAAGAGGGAAATCAGACGTTTGCGCAGCCACTGCCAATTGGGGTGGGAAAATTTAGATTTACGAGGGTGGAATCTATGTCCGATATTTGGCCTGCTTGAAATGAATACGGAGAAATAATTATTGCATGACACGTGGATTAATCTACTTTTGTAAAATTGATATATCAATGCAAAGAGAGTACAGGAGGGAGAATAAAGTAAAGTTACACATGACACGTGGATTACTCTACTTCTCTAAAAATTGTTGTGTTAATGCAATGGAGAACAGTGGGGAGAGTGACGTAGTGAAATTATGCATGACTCGTGAATTACTCTACTTCTCTAAAAATTGATATATCAATGCAAAAAGAGTATAGGAGGGAGAATGAAGTTAAGTTATAGATGACACGTGGATTGTTCTACTTCTTTAAAAATTGATATATCAATGCAAAAAGAGTATAGGAGGGAGAATGAAGTTAAGTTATACATGACACGTGGATTATTCTACTTCTCTAAAAATTGGTGAATTAATGCAATGGAGAGCAGGAGACAAAGTGATGTAAGGAAATTATACATGATACATGGATTACTCTACTTCTCCCAAAAATTGATGCATTGCTGCAAAGGTGAACAGAAAGGAGAGTGAAGAAGTAAAATAAAGAATTATATATTTGACTGAGGACTTTCAATTTGAGAGGGTCAGGTGGGGTGGAAACCATACTTGGGTATGAAATAGGTAGTTTTGTACCTTTTGTGAAAAAAAAAACGTTTTGTTTTAAAAAAAAGCCATATTTGATTTCATTTTAGTTCAAGAAAATAAACTTGGAAGGGAGAAAAAGAACACAATAACAAGCATGCAAAACAAGTTACAAAAATAATTACACAAAGACGACTTTGGGCGTGGGGGGGGGGGGGGGTTACAACAATCTTTAAATGCAAGTATATAAACAACTCTTAAGAATTGGCAATTATTTTAAAACCAATAACACCCATTCTTTGAAGAGCCACTAAAACATGATAGTATAAAGCATGCGCTATATCAATTTTAAAATGTCTTTAAGAACATCAGCTGGAGGGGAATATTTCATTTATTTTTATTTTTTCCCAAAATTCTGCTTAAGGACGCATTTTACTTAAGGACGATTTCAGTGGGTCTTAAAAAGAATCTATGTATTTATGTACTCGTGTGTGTGCGTATGCATGTATTTTTTACATTCAGCGCAGCGTTTTTCGATCTCATACGATCCGCAAACTATTGTGCGATATCCTCCCCCCCCCCCCTTTTTTTTTTCCTTTTGGAGGAAAAGAAAAAATACTACTTATTAAAGAATCGTCATATAAGTCAATTGTTAAATTTCTTCAGTTATTCTCTTACAGAAATATTTAAAACTAACGCTAAGTAATCGTTGCACTTAGGTGGATAAACCATAAACAAAAAAAAAATGTCAAAGTAATCTATCGTATTAGATCTGTATTATTAAAATCAAATCATATCTATTTTAAGTTGGGTTGTCGCATCTCATTGGATGATTGGTGCATAACATCATCACAAATAAAGTTTACCTTTGTGTTATTGATGTAGAGAAAATTACAGCGTTAACAAGAAGTTCTGTCAAGAACTAAACGAGCCTACTTTCCCGTACATCGACATCGGCATTCTAGCATCTGATCATTATTCTCTTGATTATCTAAGACTAAAAATTATGTCAAACATACCTTTAAAAGCAAAATATACCTCTCTCATCAGATGAAATAGACACATAAAAAGTAAATAAATGAATAAATAAAGTTTTGTCGCACCTTTTAAAGAATGTAACTGTTACAGTTCTTCCGTAGAAAAATTCCTCAATTGTTTTCAAAAAAAAATTAAAAGTACAAAGTACATCAAAACACATTTTATCAAAGAAAGAAAAAAAAAAGAAAAAAAAACTCGTCCGTTGATAAAATGTCTCGAATTTCACTTTAAATCCGTTGCCAGTTGTTAAATATAAATTAAGAATAAAATGCCCTAGTGAATGAAACATTTTTGTTACAAAAAAAAAATCGTCTGCCAAAAATAATAATAATAATAATAATAAATTCAATAAAACAAATGAATAAATAAACAAAAAATCGTCTGCACAGTCAGTCATTTTTTTCGGACTGTTTACTCAAAAGTTATTAGGGGTGACAGCTTGCTTGAGCGGTTCAATGTTGAATGAAAAATTATTCAAATCGGAAATGTAAATACGGGAATGAAGTATCCTTGAAAAGTTCTTTCCAACAAAAAAAAGTTTGTTCAAATCGGACTGTTCATTAAAAAGTTAGTATCGCGGGACCGGTTATTTGAACGGCTCAAAGTTGAACCAAAAATTGTTCAAATCAAAAAATCAAATATGGGAATGAGCTGTACTCGCCGAGATCTTTCCAACAAAAAAAAGTTTGTCCAAATCGGAATGTTCATTCAAAAGTTATTAGGGGGGACAGACAGACAGACCGACCGACAGACCGACAGACACACAAATTCCCCATCTCAATACCCTACTTTCAAATTTTTAATTTTTCGATATTCATTTTACCTCTTTATTTTTTTAACTTGGCGATATTTTTTGGACTTGGCGATATTTTTTTTAACTTGGCGATATTTTTTGGACTTGGCGATATTTTTTCGATGCATTAAGCTACTTTTAATACTTTTTTCGTCTTTCTTTTATTTTTAACGGGAAAGTAGGCTAAAAAGGCACAAATAAGCAGGGATACTGCAGGCACGTGTTAAAAAGGCGTTCCTTGTAACGCCGGAACATGGGTCTGCAGTATCCCTGCTTATTTGTGCCTCCTTAACGTTGTAATTTTCTCTACATCATCACAAATGTCCGGCCATCTTGATGGCCACGTGGCAGAGTTGACAACACGTAGCCTTGAAGACATCACTGTGTAAGGCGGCGCATCTAGCGGTCGTAGGCGGCTGGTCGACACTTGAACTCGAAGACGTCATACATCACGTGACATGTCTTCGCTATATGAGATGCCGATTTCGGCTATTGTTAATTTTTCATTAATATATTTTTTATCTTTTTACTAGGATAGGTAAAACTTATACAGACGGAACAAGCCTACCGGAAGAACAATTGAGAATCCTGTCTAGTACATTATAGGCACTGTATTAAGCAGAGCGTCCTATCAAGCATTTAAATAATTTGAAAATATGATTTTAAAACCTCTTAATGTTACATTGTAAAAATGAGCGATAAGATGAGTAAAAGCCATTTTAGGAAAAACTTTTGGTAAGGTCATGGCTCCTTGACATTTTTAGAGGAGTTATTAATTCCTTTCGAAGAGTGAAATACACGAAAAAGAAACCACCATTCTAGTATAAAACTATATTAAAAACTTTGTGGAATGAAACGATTGATGGCAGGGGAAAAAGGGGTGCACTATTTTGATTTTGAAATTAGATTTTATTTACAATGGTTGACATTTTGTAATTAAAGAAATTAAACATTCAAATGTAATGAAAGATGCTGCAGAAATAACTCCATATTTCGAATGTGAATAGCAAAGCGATAATACAAGCCGATTGAAAAATGTTTTATACTCCAAAACAACAATGTTCACCATTTATGTTGCGTGCCATGAAACACTTACGCCCACCTTAATATCCTATGCATTTACGAAGCTTCTGCTTGAAGTTCTGCATTATCTTCGTGGACAATTCGAGTGATATTGCTATGAATTTCGAACGGGTGGCAGTTTTGAGTTCTTGTAATTTTCTCGCTTTATACGTAGGTAGATTTCAGCCTTCAAATATGAACACAGATACAAAATGAAAGGAGCTAGACCCGAGAAACGTTTTGGATACGAGATGTCCTCTTGTAATGACAAATAATAATAGATCAACTTCTAATCAGACGCCCAGGAAACTATGATGACGTCTCGGCTTCGAAACTAAGAACAGCACACCATTAAGTAACAAGTTGGATGTGGAGAGATTATTTGTGAACCGGTAGAAAACTGCTTTTGTCCAGCACCGGATTTTTTTTTTTTTTTTTTTTTTTTTTTTGAAGCAGTACGATAAATGAAAGTGTTTTTCGTCACTCAATAGTAATGTAAGCTATAGTTACAGACATGGTTACAGTAATTTAAATTCCATTCTATAATAGCAAGACGCCTACCCAAAGCCAAAACAATTATTGATGACACACTATTTGCAACAGAGAAACTGGGATGGCAAATATGGGAGTTATTTCCACAGCACTCTATGTGCAGCGATTTTTTTTTTTTTGTTGTTGTTGAAACAAATACAAAGCATGAAAATACTCGATTAATTAATTTTTGAGACCTATTTCCGATTTTCACTGCATGAAATACGCTTAGGTACTAAAAATATTTCTCGTAAAAATATGAATATACATAATACGTAAGTAATTAGTTAATTTATGTCCATTTACTTTTTAATTCGTGATTTAGAAAAATTCTACATCTTTAGGCGAATTGGCAGGTTTCAATGTCTGGTAAGCTTTTGAAAATCATCTTGTTATAATCCATCGTAATCCGATTTATTTCCTACTTAAAACTAAACGTGCGTGTATAAGAAGTGGTCTCATTTAATAGCGATGTCAACTGTTTTGAACTACATGTTTCAGACACAAATGTACGTTACAACTCACGGAAAGCTTGGGTAATCCGACAACAAGTAAACACACACACCCCAAAAAAAGAAGAGATCCTAGTTTTCCTTTTTTTTTTTTTTTTTTTTTGATGAAATCTTAAATGCTTTTCTTTTTTCTTAGATTAATAAGGCAAAGGCAATTTATTTCTATCATATGCCAAAAAAAGGGAAAGGAAGAAATTTAGAAAAAGTGAAAGTAAAGAAGAAACACCAGAAAGAAAGCATTGAGAGCAAAAGAGAAGTCTTCAGTAGAAACTGTAAAACAAAAAAGATAAGTATAAAAATTAATACAGAATATGAAATAATTTCAACGAAATGTTCGTTTAAAACAAACATTCCGCTGATTTATTGATTAATAAATTTTGTGTTGGTTCACTTGTTAGATATGTTCTCTTATTATGTTGCGTATAAATAAAATTTTAGGTAAAATTTCAAATTTTGTTTTAAAAAAGCTAAATCTTAATGAATAGTTGCTTTTGCTTTACCACCTTGAATTCAAATGAAGTATTAGTTCTCAAAAACAATGTAATCACTTAAGATACAGTTTCGTTTAAGGTAAAATAACAGGGCGGTCATTCCTTTCAAGAGCACTGGCCCATCCGCTTAAATGCTATGAAGCAACTTAAACCCCTCCAAGAAAAAAAAAGAGAAACACAAATATGTGACTAAACTCCTTAAAAACACCAAAATAAAATTTTAATAATGAAGTCTACGAGAAGACACCCCTATTCGTGGGTCGCCCACGCCTGCACTGCCGGGCTAAGCACAAAAGTGGTATTTACACTTTTTAACAAAATTGAATTGTTTCCACCAGGTGGCTCTTTATGACGTATTTTACCTAAATATAATATTATATAAGTAGCTATCGATAAAAATACTACGTACATGGCCCGCTAATGAGTTTCTTGTTTGATTTAGTTAAGCCTTCATTCAAAATTCTCATTATCATTATTATTACTGTTTTTTCTGACCTCAAATGCCGCATGACAAGTCACATAGTTTCCTTATTTACTTATTTCAAGGCATTGTTCAATTGTTTCATTAGCAACTTGGTGACCACTTTGAACCATGTTCCGAAACTATATTCCCACTCCACTGTATTCTGCATATAGTAAAATTGCATTATATACTTGCACAGTAGCGTACATAGACCCCACCCTCACCCCCTATTAAAACTGTTTAAAAAAAAATTCCCCGTGTAACTCATAGTTCTATTTTTCTGGATTGTGGACCCTTACCCTCGTGTCTCCCCCCCCCCTGCTTCTCGGGCTACTATGTACGCCACTATACTCTTGCATATATATCTTAACTAAATTACTTTATAAAAAAGAAAAAGGTTTTAAAAAACTTTTCTAAAAAATAAAATTATTCATTTTAAAATCCAAATAATGAGACATTATGCAAGTAAAAAACTAAAAGCACATGCATACTTTAAGCTTAATCAGTATTATATTTATTTTGCTGGTTTATCGTGAATTTGGTCATCTTTGACTATTTTTCCAATAAAGTTTCATTCCATTTTCTAAATTGAAATTATGTATTTAGATGATTTGTAAAGCAGACAGGTTTTTCTCCACGACAACAGTGGCCGCCAGTGACGATGCTGATGGTTATTTTCTTTTGATAACTGGCGCTATGAATCTGTATTTTGTATTTTTGTTCAGAAAAAAAAAGAGGTCACCAGTTTGGCAACCAACTGCACATTTTTTAGTCGCCAAAAAACATTGACCTTTAGTACATCGTAACGCATCTCTTTGCTATTCATATTGGAAATAGCTATGTCTATATGTTTCCAATGTTCAATATATAAAAAAAAATTATTGAAAATTTTTCTTATGATAATTGGCACTATGTATCAGCATTTTGCATTTTTTTTTTTCAGAAAAAAAAAGAAGGTCATCAGTTTATCAACCAACATCACATTTTTTTTAGTCGCCAAAAAACATTGACCTTTAGTCAATCGTAACGCACCTCTTTGCTATTCATATTGGAAATAGCTACGTCTATGTTCCCAATGTTCAATATATAAAAAAAATATTGAAAATTTTTCTTTTGATAACTGGCACTATGCATCGGCATCTTGCATTTTTGTTCAGAAAAAAAAGAAGGTCATCAGTTTATCAATCAACATCACATTTTTTTAGTCGCCAAAAAAAATTGACCTTTAGTAAATCGTAACGCACCTCTTTGCTATTCATATTGGAAATAGCTACGTCTATATTTCCAATGTTCAATATATAAAAAAAAATATTAAATTTTTTTTTAATGTGTAAATGATTATAAATCGTAACGCACCTCTTTGCTATTCATATTGGAAATAGCTACGTCTATGTTTCCAATGATCAATATATAAAAAAATATTAAAAACAGGACAGGCTGGGTCGAAGATGAAGCACAAGTTTGAAAACATAACGTGTGGAATAAGTGTATATTGGTGATATAATATTATCACAAAATGAAACTGAAAATTTTCCAGTTAGTGACACTCAAAAATTGTAACTCCAGTGCTTTCCACCATGTTTGATCAAGAGTACAAGGAAACTATTTGGAGACACCATGCATTATTTTATTTCTTTTAAATAAAACAGGTCCTTCAAAAAGATTAAAATTTCATAAAAATGTTTTAAAAAAAACTAAGTCTATAAAAGTTCTAATAAAACATAAATTAAACTACCAAAGAAAATGAAAAAAGTAGCTATTAAGCATTAAAAGTTATATTTAAATGTAATTAATCAACGAAATAGAACAACAGTAAAGCCTCCACCAAAGCGTAAAAAAACCTGCTAAATTAATACATAGTCATTAAAAAACAATTGAAGTTGCATTAAAATGTAAAATTAAAGCACACGGACCAAATAGGGCGACGACGTAGACTTTTTTTTTCTTTTGTTTTGAAAGTTAAAAGTAAATAAGTAGCTGAGATAGAAAGTACCCCTATTTCACACTAGCTATTTAAATATTCATCAAATTATTTTAGAAAAAAAACTATCGAAAAAGCGACACTTACTCCCCTCTCTCAAGTTAATGCATTAATGTTGCAATAATTTGTGCCTAACCAGGGGGGGGGGCTACAAATTAAAATTATACCCCAAGGGCCTGATTAACCTCAGGAGATGGTGGGGGGGGACTCAGTCTCGCTTTAATCCCCCCCCCCTTTAAAAAATATTCCGCTATTATTTTCAAAAAATTCAACGCCCATTGTAATAAACTCACTTATGCTATGCTACAAGTGTTATTTTCACGAACAGTGACAAAGAAAAATTCCGATTTATGCTCCCCCCCCCCTCCCAAATCCGACATGATGAGTTTTTGTACGTTGAATTGTTTACACTGCAATTCTCAGCGAAGAAAGGTGGTTAGTAGCTGAAACAGATTTATCAAGTGACAAAATTAACTATTATAAAACTACAATGCAGGGCGAGGACTGCTGATGGTCTTAGAAAAAGGTGAGAAAGGTGACAAATTTTAAAACAAAGGTGACTAAAAAGTGACAAAAAAGTAACTAAAAGGTGATCAAAAGTAATTTGTTAAGAATTCAAAAAGAAGAAAACGGTTATCCTTTTTTCTGACTTTCACCAAAATAGCCTCTACATACTATTTTAAAAGATTTAGATTCTAACAATGAATATGATAGGGCTGGAAGTAACAAAATAAACTGTTTTAGGACATATTTTTAAAAAAACTTTCAGTGTAAACTCTATGTTATGTTCAAAGATTTTTCTTCAAAATCAATTAAATTAACACCTGAAATTATGAAGTAAAGATAATGACAATGTATTTAATGAACAATTTTTTTTTTCATATTGCAAAATTATTCTCATTGCAAAATTATCGGCATTCTTTTTCTTGTTTCTTTGTAAATACAAAGCATAAATGTTCGCTAAAAAGTATTGACAATACAGAATGAGTGAGAAAATAAAATTTGAAAAATCAGAAACTTTAATTGAAGCAAAATGATAACTTACAAGGTGAAAATAAAATAACATTGAAGTATAAAACTGAAGATATTATTTCATATGAATAAAAGTGTAATGTCTTTTGCTTGGGGGGGGGGGGGGAGGTTCTGAAAATATACAGCGGCACATGTCCAATACTGAAGAGAGAAAAACTTTTATATCATATTTTAAGTCTTGTGAGCACTGTGCTGTGAAAATGTTTTTTTTTTCTTTTTAATTTTACCAAATCCTTACATACATCAGCAAAATTGCATGTTAAACTTGTAAAAAATTTCTTTTCAATGCATTAGTAATTTATTTTTGCTGTGAGAGCTACAAAAAGTAATTTTAAATGAAGTTATTAAAAAATCATAATAACTAATGTTATTACAAAAGTTTAAAAAAATGTAAAATATTTACAGGATACAGAAAAATTGAAACCTTACGCATGACACGCAATAATAGTTTTAAAAATTTAACTCAAACATTAGAGAATTTTAAAATTCACAAAAAAAAAAAATATTTGCAAAATTTTCTGCAGAGCGAAACATAAAGAAATCTCCAACAGAAAATATTCATTTATTTCATTAAAAAGCGATTTCCAATGTTGGCGGTTCATTTCTGAATTTCTACCAGTCGTGGAAGGCAAAGCAATGGTTCGTCAACTCATATGTCACAACGAGCTATCACTTAGCAAGATTGCTTAGCAACGATTTTATTGAAATTTTGAAACTTGACATTATTTTTTTAACTGAGAGAGCTATAAAGTATAGTAATAAAAATAGTATGCAGATTTGTGTAAATGCAGATTTGTAATGTGGAGGGAGAGCACACATTAGAGGTCAAGACATTGCAAAACTGGTGCCCTTAAACCTACCTCTAACATTGTGAACATATTTGATACTCAGTACTATCAGAAACTGAAATATATTATTCGGGATCATCAGTGAATCTTAAATAATAAAATTATCTTAGCAGGAGTCAAAATTGTGCATTTCAAATATAACGTTTACAAAAAAGTTTTACATAATGAAAAACAATAAGAATCTCCAAAGTTTGAAAATAACAACTTGAACTAAACATAATAATATCACATAGACTATCAATATTTAAAAAAAAAAAACACAGCAATATTAAATGTAAAAAGCACATAGTAATAAATCACTTCTGAAAATGAGAAAAAAAAATCTGTAAATTAAAAGAAAAAAAGATGTTTCCCAAATAACTTCTTTCTTCCTGATATTTTCTTTTTTGCATTACATTTTTTCTGCATATTAAAGGGTATTTTTCCAATTATGCCTTACACACATGCTTCAAGGTCAAAGTATGGCATAGAAAAGCATTTGTTAGAACATGAAACTAAATTTGAAAAGGGGTGAAATCAGCAGCCAGTTTTTTCTTTGGGAAAGGTTAGGGGTAGAGCAGAAAAGAGATAAGAACATAACAGTAAAGATAAGAACTTTGACCCTGTTTTTCTCCCATCTCTATGCAAATCACCAACAAAATTTTGTTTCAAGAACAAAAAAAAAAAAAAAAAACCTGCCAAATATCCTTGGAACAGATGCACCTGTTTTTTTTGTTTCCTCTTGAAACTTTTAAACAGTTTTTTCTGAAAGGTTTTGTTTTGTGAATGAGCCACAGTTGAAACACTTTTTTTAATGGTTGAATGACAGATTTTTGCTTTTTTTTTTTTTTTTTTCAAAATTACATTTATTTTCAGGTAAGAAAAAGAATATTCATACTTTTCAAAAATTTTATGAATCAAAAATGGATTTTTCTAAAACACATTTCAAGAAAGGTTTAAAAAGGTGACTAAAATTACAAAAGGTGACAAAAAGTGACAAAAATTTCAAAAGGTGACTAAAGGTGAGAAAGGTGACTGAGTCCTCGCCCTGTACAATGTCCACTTAAGTGGGGGTTTTTTTTTTCTTTTTGAAACAGTTTGAATGTTTGCAATTTCTTTAAAACTGTATTTAACAGTTGTCGGTGAAATTTGTTTTTAAACTTTGGTTTCTTTTTTTTTCAGTTATTCGTTGATTTTTTTTCTTAATCATTGATTGAATATCTCAAGCCGGTGAAGCAATTTCTCTGTTTTATCATAATACTGAAATTACACTCATGGCGTTTAATAACAAAATTCGTCCCAAAAAATAATCAAATACATTTAATTGCATTGCCAAGTCCAGATAACGTAACACAGTATTTTTGATGCATCAATTAAAACATTTTCAATATTTACCTAAAAGAACGATTAAGAAACAAGAGAATTAAAATAAAAGGAAAGAATTTGTGTACCTGGGAGAAAGTAGAAACAATGAGAAATACTCCAAGGCAGCGCGCGCGCCACTCAAACGGGAAAGTGGCGATTAAAAAGCTAAAAAATCAAACCGAACCCCATAACCCGTCGAAACAAACCCGAGCGCCATCTAGTGGAGATGGCTTCGAAAGCTCGGACAATGTTTATAACGACGAGGAAGAAGGGCAAGCGTGGAATGAAAATCCGATTTCTCTTTTCTAGCGGAAAGAAATAAAAAAATAAATAAAAGTTTTAAAAAAGCGGAAGCCGTGCGTGCCCGCTATCGAGTGTTCGCTAAAAATCATTACTTCCACGCTTGGATCAACTTAGATTGCAAGGGGGAACACAAGGATTGTGTCTTTTGTTTCACCTTCTTAGGGCCAGTAATGGCGGAATCAGAAATGCTAAACACTGAATCAGGCGGCGAAGATTTAGTCATGGGTAAGGTCGGAGCTTGTGGGTTATGTTCCACTGGCCCTCATTTGGGCACAAATGAGCTGTTTCGCGTCTGATTGCGGCCTTTCGATTGTCCTGCGATTCAAGGCAAGTCTCTGTCACATGAGAGGGTGCAGTAAAAAATAACTGCTTCTTGTTGTTGTTGTTAGATAACTGAATAACAGAATGGATTGCTTTTAAATAGGCGATTAAAATACAACAGAAATATTAACATACATAAATTCATAGAACTGTTGTTTGTAATTAAAAAATAATCATCTTCATTTCTGGCACAGAAATACATATTTTTCTGAAAATTAAACATTAGTAAAAGATTTATATAATAGTCATTCCAGCGAAAATGGTACAAATCATGTCTGAAACTCTTTACTGAACATTATCAATTTAAATAATTTCCACCAACTAACCATATTTTTTTTATTGAGGTTCCGTTTATTTGTGTATAAAAAAGTGTAAATAACTAGTACATGACTCATTTAAGAAAGGATTTTAAATATTTTGATCACTTTGTGTAACAGAGTGGACAAATAAGCCTTTAAAAATATCTTTGTAATCACAAAGAAAAGTTAGAATCACAAAACAAGCATAAAGTGGAATAAACAGCCTAAAACTGTAAGTCTGCAATTTTAAGAAAAAATCTATTTTTTTCATCATAAAATCGACTGTAACAGAGTGGACATCCAACAGTTCAGATTAACTACCATAAGAAAAGACTGAGGCTCACCCTGGGTGTTGACTACATGATTCAATGTAGCAAGCTAATTACGGCAGTTATATACTGCCTCAGATTGAATGCAGTTGCTTATTTTATTTCCAAAAGTCTTGTAACAGAGTGGACAATTCGAAACATAGAAAATCTAGGGACACGGATAAATGATAGTGTTTTTTGGGGAAATTTTTTTTCATTTGCGAAATAATCTGCAGAAATGGTGTCAGAAGCATATCTTGTGCAGTGCAGTATAATTTATTTCGTTGTTACATTTCAATTTCATTTTAAATCACATTCAAAATTCTAGCAATTTGAAACTGGGATACGTCATTTTCACCTTCTTCTGACAAAGATGATTTTTTTGTGTCCTTTCTAAATGGATTATACCTAATCAATTGATACTTGATGGCACAAAATTACATGGAGAACCAATAAAAAAATACACTTAATGAGTGGTAATTATTAAAACTGATTTTTAAAAAATCCAAAGTCTCGGATATGATTTATACCATTTTCGCTGGAATGACCCATATGTATCTTTACTTAGTTATTGAATTGTTTTATTAATGTTTTATTAATTTCCTCCAAGTCTCTCCCAACTGGAGTTCCTGAGGATAACTTCGTATGTGTGTGTGAATCATGTGGGTGACCTTGGCACCCGCTGCATATTTAAAAGTACATTTGATGCTGGCCACTTTGTCTAGTGATCAGAGAAGTCTGACTCAAATGGGAAGGTCCCGGGTTCGAAACCAGGTCTCGAGCACAAATGTACTTTCTCTTTCCTGTCCTTGTGTTTTCTTTGGGTGAAAGTGGTGTTGTGCTATGAATTGTTGCCTACCCTATAAACGGGTCCCCATGCGTGTACTATGGAAGTCGGACTTCACACCAAATTACAGTACTGTTGGAGAAATGAATCAGCCCACCCCAAATTGTTAACCTGGCTGACACAAAATAACAGCAAAAACAACTGCAATTGACTTTAAAAAATAAATTGGAGAAATTCTGTTGCTGACCTATGCTGGAGAAGCTATATCTTCACTATCTGCACTTGACAAATACAGTGTAATATCTGCACTGCTAAAAAAATAATAAAATAAATAAATGCAAACAACACAGTATTGCTAAAAGATCTTTAGGAAAATGAGCTTCAACATAAAGATTTCTAGTAAACATAGTTTCTTCTTTAGTAACAATATAAAATTTAATAAAGAAGAAGCTGTATCTTTACTGAAAACCTTTATGGAAGCCTAATTTCTTCCTGTTCAATCCAATCATTCTGAATTTAATGACAAGAAGAAAGATTCTTCAATGATAGTTTGAATTTGTTTACATATTTCACCCAACATTGTTTTTATGCAATGCAATATATAAAAGAAATGTTGTAATGCTATAAAATAAAATGTGAGAGTTTTTGCTCATTTAGAAACATTATTTTTCCGATTCAAAGATGGATTCATTTTATTAATATGCTTTTATTTACATCACATTACTCACAGCTTCAAAACTACCCTGGGTGACAAAATACTTTGAACTAGGTTAATTATTTTAAATGTTCTTTATGATTTCTATTTCCCAATTTTGAATCACTTGCTCTGTACGGGGAGTAAGCCTAATTATGTAAACTGTTGAGGAAAATGCTCTAATGCTGTGGGATGTTTTACGTAATTTTGGATACCATTCACTGTGGATACAGAATTTGAAAACTCAATTCGGTTTCTAAAGAGGACTCTCGAAATACAAAAGATCAACATACATTAATTTCATATTTGAACAACTTTCATGGTTACTCGATCAAATTGGAAAACAATGGGTTTTATGTAAAATGGAACTTTATGGTGATGAGCCTATTCAGTCAAACCTTTAAATTATCACTAATAACATGACTTTGAGATCTTTGCCTTAGGAGACTATTAAAAAAACTGTTTGTTTCCGGAGTAAGCCAAATAGGTTCAAGTCAACTGTTTCAAGAATATAAAGCAGTAAGTAACCGCCCCTAAGCAAGGGCTAAGGTAGAAACATGCAGTACACCACCAACGAGTAGTCGAGCGACTACTTTCGTTTTCCATGCTGATGAGAGCATAATAAGCTTGAAACAGCTGTCCATGGATCTAAATAGCCGAATTGATGGTGTATTACATGTTTCAAGAATAGTTTTCTTATTTCAGGAAAAAAAATATTGGGTCATCATATTAAAATGTTTAATAGGATTTCAACAGTTTTTATTGAAAGAAATACACATAAATGTGTCAGTTTGAAATGTTATAATACCTTGTTGAAAAATAGGATGTTAAAATTGCTTTTCTAAACTTCAGAGCAGGGTGCTTGACTGTTTTTCCCAAAAAACGGTTCATTTCGTTATACCCTCAACAAAGGGCCGTAGCCAGACTTCAGGTTCGGGGAGGGGAACCAAAATTTTACCAAACATATTTCTCATCTATTTCAAATCTAGTCAATAAAATTTAATTTCATGTTCTATATCCAGTTGTTTTTTTGTTAGAATAGATGTAAAAGAATATGAATAATATAAAAGAGAGCATGAATAATATAAAAAGAATGACTCATCTTTTCAATGAAGAAAAAAAATCTGGATAGATGAGTTTACTCATATACGCGCATTTGAAGGAGTACTTTCGAAGTTTCTATCTTACGGCACTTATAAGATGTGTTAAATATAGAGATTAGTACTTACAAATTTGAAGAATTTGGGTGTTTTTTTCAGTGGTATTAAAAATTCGAAGGAAAATGTGTATTGTTAAAAAATTATGCTTGCAATAATTACAATAAAAATAAATACTACAGATAAAACACTTTAATTTGTACAATTATCCAAAAATGATAATTTAATTTTCAAATGCAGTTTTAAAATAAGAAAATTAAAAGAAAATAGCAGTGATAATTTTTTCAGTGAGAAACTATGAAAAGTATTTTTGGCACAGTTTTGAAAATTTTTGGAAGGGGTTAGAACCTTAAAAACCCACCCCTTAAATACGGCTCTGCCCCAAAGTTATTGCCTCTGGATTTACACTGACGATTCAAGCGCGGAAAACCAGCATTAATTTTGGTGTAAGAGTGTATTGTGATTTTTTTTTTTTTTTTTTTTGCTTACTTTTCCCCAGTGGGGAGATATAAGACTCTTGATGAACAGGTTGATGCTATTCGTATATCCCTCTTTCATCTCCAGTCAGGGACGGATACAACGGAGGGGTGATGGGGCGATCGCCCCTCCCTTGAGGGACTGTTCTCCAGCAGTTTTTCGACTTTGAAATTCAAAAAAGGCAATTTTAGATGATCTTCGATGATAATATGAGGAGTGGTTAGGATTCGGGGCTCTGATCTGGAATTTTTTCGAAATTGAAGACCGAAGCATTTGAAGGGCCATGGGGGGAAAAAGATTAAAATCACTTTTTCGTCGATTTTGAGATATTAGCTCTATCTAGGGGCTATGAAGGACTAGTATCATCTGATAGAACAACAAGGGGGGGGGGAGATGAAAAGCGACCGAAATGTGCATGAAAACTCGAAAGACTACATAAGGAGCTACGAGAAATCAAACTTTGTTCTTCGTTTTTCTCGAAATCACTTTTTAGTCACTTTCATTTTTTCCCCCTGGCCCTTCATTTGTGATAAACATGTGTTAACCAGGATATGTGGTAAAAAAAGGGGGCAAGTAGAAAACAAAAACCAATCGCACCTCCTTTGGAACATTTCTGGATCCACCCTTGTCTCCAGTGCCAAACAATTCATTTTTCCAAAGTGGTTATTTTGTTCGACTTAAAATACGCCTCGTAGGTGGAACTGAGGTTCCTATTCAGCAGCCATTAAAATTTGCCACTATTTTCCAGGCTCTCTGTATCACAAAAAGTTAACTACTTACTTGCAATGGATGCTAATCCACTGTGACATGGATAGGAATAAAAAAGCTGGTTTGGTGGTGGAAAAGAACCAGCAATCTATTCAAAGGAGATAGTGAAAAAGCCCCTTTTCATACAGTGAAGTTCGTTACTTAATCATTTGTCAAAAGCATTTTTCAAAAAAAAAAAAAAAGAAACTCGTTAAAAGCAATTTTAGGATATTCTGGTGGAATAGGGCCATTCTCAAAAAAAAAAAAAAAAAGGAAAAATTTATGTAATCAGTTAAAAAATGGTAATTACAACCATGAACTTGTAAAATTTTCACCATCATTTTTTCTTCATACAATTAAAATGTGAAAAAAAAAAAAAAGAGGTTTTTTTTTATTATTTTTTTTCACAGGATTTAGAAATTAAAGAAAAAGAAATTCCACTCCTCATTTTCTGTTGAAATTCGTCCCCTGAAGGTAATCGTCATTACCATATCGCATTTCTTGGAAGATTTTTTTCTTTCTCTCCCCACTAAATGGTGTTTTTATATTCATCAAACTTTAGCATCACAGGACCACGTGTCCTTAGAGCACACCGGTCAACTCTGATTTAGATAACTATTTCGTTTTGTTACTTGTATTCCAAAATTCCAATAAGAGTACTTATTACATACATTACCAAGTTCATTGTTATTTGAATTCAAATTTAAAAATGTTTAATTTTCTGAATGTTTCATGAACGGCTGTGGGAAGACTGTGCTAGTGAAGGTTGTTACTTTTAGGAGATTTTTTCTAATCATTTTTATTTTTTTGCTGATTCTCACTTTGGGAGCTATGGTTGAAAGGGCTTTTAGAAACCGGTTGACAGTATTCATCTGTAACAGTATTCAACGCTTTCAGCTTCAGATTTTTTTATTAACTGGATAAATGAGAAATATTTTTTAAAAAATTCTGTCTGATGCCAATAGGTTCACTAAACTATGAAAATACGAGTAGGGCTGTTTAAAAATGGAGAGCTTGTACATCAAAACTACCCTTAATGACTGCATACAATGTATTAAATCTGTACCCTCCACGAGGGCTCCCCATAAATAAAGTCCTACGTTTCTTTCGATACATTTGACCCCTCCTCCTCGTCACATTTCACTTGGCTCCCTTTCTTCGTAATAGCACAAATCTACATCATACAATCATATTATTATTAAAAAAGATCTTTATTTCTATCAAAGTGCATGGTGTCACGCTTCTTGCTCCCTACTTCCTTCCCCTAACTCATTGTCACATTTTCGCGACCTCCCTGGATGCGTTATATTATTTAGCAAAATTCTCTATTAATAGACAAACAAATATTCCTTATCTGATTTTTTTTTCTACGCTTAATTACCTCTCAATATCGGCTTCAACGATATTTAAAAAAAGGGTTTTTAGTTCAGAGCAGGACAACTCTTAAAGCTAATCTCAGCAAAATATGACAGTTCGAACACACGTGTTTTGACTCTAAAACTCAAGGCAACTAATTCCAGTGTGCTTTTAAAGTATTCCCGACGAAAAGAAATGATCATAATTTTTAATTTCATCCTCATTTCCATGCAAGATTATCCGTAATATATATTCACGTTGCATATGCATTTCCTGGAGACATTTCACCCTCTCTAAAAGCGAAAGCGATCGGCAACTCACTTTCTGGGGTTGTGAAACACATGCGTTTGACGCTCTAGTAATCAACATTTTCCCTCGATTTTTGAACATGTAATGAGCCAAATTTCATGTATAAACAGGCTGAAAATTATTGCTATTGATATTTACTGAAGCAGCGTTGTTGTTTGGGAAAGATTTTGTTCAACTACGGTCAGTTTTAGAAATGAAAAGACATTGTTTTAAGGGCTGTACATAAATGATGCCTTTTTATTTTTTTTTTTTTTTTTGCACCAAATATGTCCTCTTTGTCACAAAATGTCGCATTTAATCTTACCCCCACCCTCCTCGTGTCACATGTCACGTTGTTTTTCTTAACCATCTATACAGTGGCGTACATAGCGCCCCCGCAGCCCCCGCGGCGCGGGGAGGGGGCGCCAGAGGTATGGGGGCGCACTCTGAAAAAATAACACAAAAAAACTTTTTTTCCCCCTATTCAATGTCACTTCCAGGTGTTCCGAATGAAATCTGTATCGATACGTCACATATGATGCATAACGTAATGATTTCACCACCCACCCTGCCTTCTCCTGCATAACATATGCCACCTGTCCAACCTTTAATGAAACTTGGAGTATAATTATTGTAAAATATCCTGGTATTTTCTAGTAAGATTTCAATGTGGCAAGTGTATGATGTTTATTACCTTTCCTGAATTCTGCTTTTTCATTGCAATTACAATTTTCATTACTTTATATTTTGAAATAAGCTTGACTTTAAATATCAGAATACTCTTCAACGAAGTCTTGTTGTAGCTTTTAATTTTTTGCCATAAATCTAAGATAGGGCATACTTATAAATCTTACGGGGGGCGCACTAATAAATCATGCGGTAGGGGCTCGCCGAAGTCTATGTAAGCTACTGCATCTACCTATCTATCTATATATATATATATATATATATATATATATATATATATATATATATATATATATATATATATATATATATATATATATATATATATATATATATATATATATATATATATATATATATATATATATATATATATATATATATATATATATATATATATATACAGGTTGTCCACTCCTATCGTGGCCCAATAGCTAATTTCTAAACCGTTAGAGATAAGCATATAGTTTATTTAGGAAAAAATCTCCAAATTACGAAAGGAATTTTGGGTATTTTCAATGTTTTTCAGAAAATCAAATTTTGAAAGAGTTACGAAATTTAAATTTTTATACAGCCCCCCAGTCCTATCAATCATGTTTAGTAAAACATTCTTGACACTGTAACATTTAAAACTAAAAAATCACTGTTCTACCACAAAAATTGACCGAGTTATGACGTTTTGAAAAATCAAGATTTTGCATTATTTCATGACGTCATCGAGAGATCGCTTAAGGGACCGTATGCGAAATCCTTCAAAAACACACACACAACGTCAGAACTCGGTCAATTTTTGTCGTAGAACAGTGATTTTTTTTAAGTTTTAAACGTTACAGTGTCAAGAATGTTTTCTAAATATGATTGATAGGACTGGGGTGGCTGTATAAAAATTTAAATTTCGTAACTCTTTCAAAATTTGATATTTTGAAAAACATTGAATAGACTCAAAATTCCTTTCGTAATTTAGAGATTTTTTCCTAAATAAATTATATGCTTATCTCTAACGGTTTAGAAATTAACTATTGGGCCACGATAGGAGTGGACACCCTGTATAATAAGAAGTTCGGTTTTTGCTGTGGGAAGTATGCACCTAGAACGAATGGTTACGAAATTGAAGGTTTCTTGCTGGTTTGAAGGAACATGCTGTATATCGGTAGTTGGTGTCTAGTCTCTCGTATAAACAAACGATTGGGCTTCGTTTAAAATGTAGAAGGGGGGGGGGGCATCAGGCGTTTTAAATGACAATCGCATTTTGATCAATAGTAATAAAAAGCTGAAATTTATAATAATGTGAAAAATAATGAAAACATTACTAAGTCTTAAAATTTTGCTTGTATTTAAATATTGGTCGATTGTGTCCAGTCTATGATGAAAATTAAGAGTTGGGTTTGTTAGTAAAAAAAGAGAATGGTACATTTTACGTTTTAAAAACCTTTCACATTTTGATTAATAGTAACAAAAACGTTAAGATGTGGGAAATAATAAAATCTGAAAAAAATAATAATAAAAATTCCATTAACATCTAAAACGTTGTGTGCAATCTTTATATTTGTAGCTAGCATCTAGTCTATAACATAAACAGACAACTGGAGTTGGCTATTTAAAAAGAAGAGAGAGAGAGACTAGTGCATTATACGTTACAAATAACTTTCGCATTTGATCAATAATAATGAAAACATTAAGATGTGGAAAGCAATATAATCTGAAAAAATAATAAAAACTTAACCAAAAAAAAAAGTTTAGCAAAAAAGCCTTTGCTTAAGTTGCCCAAATCCTAAGAGTGAAGCAAAACGAAAGGAATGAAACTTCCTCCACGCCCAGGATAAACCGAAATAAATGGATCCTTTACTCGGTTCAAAAAAGAAGTAACATCTTAACTTAGTTGAAATGTTTATTAGATTTCATGATTCAGTGACCACTTGAAAGTAAAAGTGTGCTCGTTTAAGCAATAAAATATCAAGAATACAGCCAAATCTTAAGTGATGAAATAGAACTGAAGTTAGTGTTAAAAGCTACTTATGAGTACATTGTTCCTACTTTAATTCTATTTGATTTGTAAGGAAAGTTCTTCCTTATATTTCAATCTAATACCAGTGATAAATAAATATACTTTTAGAAAGTTTTATGAACTTATTTATTTGCCAATTGTGTTAAAAAATACTTTTGTTAGTGATGTTCGAGAGAAAACATTTTTAAAGCTATTTCCAGTTTATAATCTACTCCCGTAGATTATAAATCAAAAATATTATCAAAAATATTTCTTAGAAGGTTCAATTTATCAAGGATTAAAAAATGATTAATAAATCACAATAAAATGTTCCTAATTTCAAAAATATTTTAACGTTGAATATAAGATACCTTGTAGATTTACATACAAATAAAAGGAGGCTACCACCCGTTGCTCACTATCGCTCGCGTACGCTGCTACTGCAACAGTTTCACTTGGATCGCTTTGAGATCCAAAATGTCACAACATAGCCCCTAATCGGGATAGCTCCCCATCGGGACCCTAAATTAACTCCAAATTAAATTTGCATAAGTGTCACTCTAGTATTATAGAAACCTGCCTTTGCTTCATTGTATAACCTTTGCTGGAAATTTTTACCTTAATTTTTGAAATTCATCCCGGTTTTTTAACGCCATAATAATCTTTTATCCATTTCATCAACTACTGTGCCACCATCTTTATTTTTTTAAATATAGTAAAATGAAGGAACGTTTTAAATATGAGCTGATATTCTAATGCTTTTGTAAATCACAATTTTTAGCGAAAGTATACAGTGAACCCTCACCTATGCGCCGGTCCAAGGGACCAACAGAAAAAGGCGCATAAGTGAGAGAGACGTATAAGTGAACAATCGTATTTAAAAGACTAAAACACAACAAAAGCTCTAATGAGAGAATGAATAAGAATGATTCTATAGATAAGGGACATATTACTATTGTTTGGCAATTGCTGTAACGTAACTACAATCATTAAGAGAAAACAAAAATTGTAGCATACCTAAATACAAACTGTTTCCTTTAAAACGATCCGTAATAGGTAATTGTTCCTCTATGAACTCTAGTTCAATGCCTTCCGTGAGCAATAAAGGCGAAAGATTAAAGATTAAAGTGAAGAAAAATGCTTAGATTTTACAGAAAATAAATAATTTTTTTGTGCATTTTACGGAAAATTCGGCGCATAAGTGAAGTATTTATCCTTAGAGCGACGCATAAACGAATGATATTATCATTATTTTGCTATGGAATGTGCTGGGACCATTTAAAATCGTCGTATAAGTGAAAAATGCGCATAAAAGAGGCGGTGTATAAGTGAGAGTTCACTAATTGTTTTGTTCTATTAGGAAGCAAAATCATCGATACTATTTGTTAAACAAAACATCTGTTAATCTTTCGTCAAAACTCTTTCAAGGTAGTTTTTTGGAAATTCCTAGTTTTTAACAACGGTTACGTATTGATGTATGTGAAAGGCTTTTTTTTTTTCATAAAAAAATCATTAACACTGCACTGAATATGTTTGAATTCGACCCAGTTAAAAATTGATTTAATAACATTTTCGATGCGCATTTGTTAGTTATTGGCAACAAGAGATTCAACTTTGAATTGATAGTGTTTTAAAAGACTAAATTGTCCATGCTTCCAGATGGAAATATGTGGCATTTAGGGGCTAAAAAAAATAATGAAATGGTTTTTCAAATTTACTTTGAAAAAAAATCTTAACAAAAAAAAGCTGGCTACTTTGCTTCGTCGAAGTGCTATCTCCTTCAAAACTTTGTGTGAAACATCAATCTTTACATAGGACTTCTACCGACTGAAACTTTCGAAGCTCTCATTTGCATTAATTAAGAAACTGTCTCAATCTCATGATCCAAGAAACACAAGATACATCCACAATGGCGATTAAAAAAGAGCACTCAATAGTCAATGACGACACATTGCCCTAAAGTACAGTTCAACCCATTTTTTTAATATCCTCATACGACCAAAGGAGTCTTATTTTGGACACGTAAATTATTAAGTCTGCGTTGATTGCTTCCTGCTTTCACTTCTTTTCAAAAAAAAAGAACCTCGCAGGCTGCTAAGCGAATTCATAATTATTCTCCGGTCAATCATTTTGTTCGCATGTATTTTTAGTTGTTGAAAGCTGAAGTAGTGCAGGGCTCGCACGTATGCCGTTTAAAATTCAGTAAAGCACTTTTTTTTCCCGACAAACTAGGAAAAAGCCGTAAGAAAGAGTACAGACGTTAGCATTCCTCCGAAGTTCGCCCTAGGAAATGTCATTACGCAATTATGGAACTGGTAACACCTTATTCTTCTCAGGTTAAAAAAATAATATTTTAACAAACTTTTCAGCTTTTTATGTAAGTAATTTCAAGTTAAACTCAAATTCATTTCTTCAAATGCGCATAAAAACAATTTAATGTAACAAACACTTTCTTCTCGTGAAAATAAACAATAAAAAGATAAAATAAAGTAAAAAAATAAGTAAATTAACAAATATTAAACCTGATATAAAAAGGAGGAATGATACCAACTTCATTCTTTCAAACTGGTAGGCTTAATGTTTCAGTTTAAAGCAATTATCAACAAACTTCTTTGTTTTCGGAGGGGGGAGGGGGCATATTATATAAACCCGCGTTTCCATTTGTTTATGCACATAAATATAAATGTCAACTGTAGAATGGAATGGTATCAAAGATTTTCCCCTTATACAAAGCTTCGAATGTGAACATGTAAAATAAAACAAAAAATAGATACACGGGTAAAGTAATAACAATTTTACGCTACACTTTATGACTGTTACATACATTCGAAATTTCAATCGATGTCATCTTTCAGTTGTACAAGCACGCCTACCAAATTTCGTTTATCTAGCGCAAGTCTTTCTTGGTGTTGGGATCTTTTTTTCCCAAAAGCGCAAAAGTGTATAAAGCTCTTCGATTTTACTAAATAAACAACTTTTGCAAAAATGTTTTTTTTTTTTTTTAGTTTCTTTTCCTTCAATTTTGAGCAGTTCAAAAACATTAATGTTGATCCTGCAGTAGAAATTTAAACCTATTTGTCTAAAAAGTTAACAACACTAAAAGTATATATATGCAGCAAAAAATTTAACCAGTCACAGTGATTTCATACGGAAAAATTTTCTTTCTTGTTCTAATTTAAAAAGAAAAAAAGAATTAGAAACCAAAAATATACATGAACAAATAAATAATCAATATGTTACAGCTCTGCATCTTAGCATAGATTAATTTAAAGGTTGTTTGATTGCTTGCGTCTCTGATTCAATACATTTTAAGCCGTTTTATTTCTCATAAACTCACAGAAAACAACTAGCAGTCTAAGAGAATAAATTTCATACTGTATACGTCTAATAGTTTTGAAAATTTTCAAAAAGATTCAATAGATTTGGGGCAATTCTTTTATTCTGAAGACTTCGCCATATACGCCAATAGTTTCTCCAGCTGCTATCTTTCTTTTTGGGCAATAGTTTCAATCGACTGAGAAATAGTAAGACACAAAAAAGCTGCTTAGTTTAGGTAAAAACAAAAGTCGAGTGACATTTCATTGTGGGGTAAGAAATGACATTTAAACTCTGCGCCATCTGTACAAACAAAGAAACAGGTCATCAGTTTTTAGAAATATATATCTTTTTTCTCCAACGGAACACAACACTAATGAAACAGAGCTTTTTCCAAAAAGAAAACACACGAAATCAGAATTCAGTTAAGCGAGTCGTGCATGAAGGACTTTTATAGTTGAGTTAATGACCATTCTTATTTTTCCTCCACTTGTCTTTTCAAACAGAATGCAGGCCATTTAACTGAATACAGTAATTCTCAACTATTAGGAACAAGCAACAATGGTTTAATTTACAACCTCAACAGAAAAATTAATTATTGAATTAATAACTAATAACGACTACTATAAATTAAAAAAAGCAAAGGATAATTAATTTACTTTGTTGCTCTCTTTTATCCTTTTTTTTTCTTTTATTTAAGAAAAAATTACAAACTCCTTGTGTTACACAAAATATTCCACGAGGCTTACGGAAGTAAGTAGTAAAAACGAAAGTAAAAGTTAAAATTCGTTTAAAAATTCTGATTGTTAACAAAGTCAGATAAGATGACAGATCTTTTAACAAGATCCGAGAAAATAGGAGACCAGCGCAAGAAAAGACTAGCCGAACCTTTGCTTAACGCAGACCTGGGGCCTGCTTGCAAACTGAAGTACAGAAGAAAATGCTTAACGTTCTACTCACCAACTTCAATTTTGCTGGATGATAATGGATTTGCAAGAAGTAAACGATTAAATAATAAAAATTTAATACATTATTGACACTGTTAATGCAGAAGGAAATGGTAAATACTGTAAAGCTCGTATGACGAGTTTTCGAAAATCTTGGAGCACGGCACTTCAAAAGTTCAATTAGAATGTGAAAATTCCGGCGAATAAATAAACTATACATGAATAAATGCATAACATACAATACATAAATAAAATAAAAACATGCAAATAAATAAAACCAAAGTATTTTGTACGAATTTTTTACTTCAATCTCCCGACTAAATTTCACATTTTTCAGTGTTCTAAAGTGTTTATTTTCTTACAATCATCACTCACTTCCATATTTAAATATTATTAGTGGCATAAATCATAACAAAAATCTCCCTTAAACTTATTGTTCGCCAAACCACCATTTTGTCGTAGTATTTAAAATAGATGCGCACCGCGAGCCCCTGACCCCGATAACTGACCGATATTCAGCATCTCGGACAGAAATCTGTTCCTTTTCCGCCCCACCAGTGTCAAGACAGAGGGGGAAGAGGAAGCAATGTCAAAGGGATTAAAGCCCGCTTCCACCTTAGATGACAGCGCTCGATACACCAGCTGCCTGCAAACCAAGCGAGGAAATGAGAGACGCTTGGAATTCGGTGGTAAAAAGGTTAGGAATGCAGAAATCAAGAAGGGAATTGTGGAATGGACTTTGTATTAGTTGGGTGGATACTCTGGGTGCGCGTGAACGTCATTGTCATTTGATTTGTTAAGACAGAAATATTTGTGATATCTTCATGATCTAAATTTTGTCATTCGTAATCTGACTGCCTCGCAGAGCTAGTCAATCTCCATAAATCCAAAATCTCCAGGAAGCCCCAAAACAGAAAACCCTTGGACTTCTGTGGGAGACATTTCGTAACCTCGTTGGTAATAAGGTTAGGGACACAACAAAGAGAATTATAGAATGGACTTAAAGTTATTAGTTGAGTAAGCACGCGTAGGAAAGTCGTTGTGATTTTATTTGTTGTGACCAAAATATTGATGATATCTTTATGATTTAATTATTTTTGTTGTTAATCTGACTGCAAAGCAGAGCTAGACAATCACCATTAGTCTAAAAATCTCCCCAGAATGTTCCGCTACAGCAAACCCACGGACTTCTGCGAGAGACATTCGGAATTCGATAGTAAGAAAGTAAGGAATGCAAAAATTAAAGGAATTGTAGAATGAACGCGACAGATATAAGTTAGGTGTGTACGCGTGGCAACGTTGTTTTCATTTGATTTGTTACAGCAGAAATATTTTATGGCATATTTTAAATCTAATTATTTTTATTAATATGATTGCCTAGCACAGATAGACAATCTCCATGAATCCAAAAATCTCCAGGAAGTCTCAGAACAGAAAACTTTTGGAGTTTCTGCTGGAGATAATTTGAATTCGATGGTTAGAAGGTTAGGAAGGCTAGCACAGATAGACAATCTCCGTGAATCCAAAAATCTCCAGGAAGTCTCAGAACAGAAAACTTTTGGGGTTTCTGCTGGAGATAATTTGAATTCGATGGTTAGAAGGTTAGGAATGCAAAAATCAAGAAAGGAATTGTGGAATTGACTTGAAGGTTTTAGTTGGGTGGGCACGAGTGGGAACGTCGTTGGATTTTGAGTTGTGAAGACAGAAATATTTGACAGTTTTTGGTCTAATTATTGATGTTAATATGACTGCGAAGCAACTCTATACAATCTCCATAGATCCAAAATAAAAAAGCCTTGGACTTAAGTGGGAGACACGTGGAATTTGATGGTAAAAAAGTTAGTAATGCAGAAATCAAGAAGGGAATTGTGGAATGAACTTGATGATATTAGTTGCGTGGGAACGTCGTTTTCATTTGATTTGTGACGCCAGAAATATGTATATCGTCTTGATCTAAATGTTGTTGATCTGAGTGCCTAGCAGAGTTAGGTAATCTTCGTGAAGCCGTAACTCTCCAGGAAGTCCCAAAACAGAAAAACTTGGACTTCTGTGGTTAGACATTTATAATTCGAAAATAAGACTTTAAGAAGGGTATTGTCGAATGTACTTGAAATGCTGGATGGGTACGCATGGAAACGTCGTTGTCATTTGATTTGTGACAGCAGAAATATTTATGATATCTTTTTAAGATAAATGTTGCTGTTGTTTATGTGATTGCCTAGCAGAGCTAGACAATTCCCATAGATCCACACAACTTCAGGAAGTCTCAAAACAGAAAACCCTTGGACTTTTGCGCGAGAAACATGGAATTCGTTGGTAAGAAAGTTAGGAATGCAGAAGTTTAAAAGGGAATTGAAGGGCTTGGAGGATGAAGGGGCTAAGTTACATTTTGAAAAAATGAACACTCTGCACAATGATAAGCAATGAATACGGGTAAGCAAGAAAAATTTGGTACATCAAAAAGAAGATATCATTAGACCGATTTCATTCACACACTAACGACAAAATCAGAAGAAAAAACAAAGCTGCAACAACTGCAACAGTAAAAATTTGAACTACTCGCAATTGATTTTGTCGCTTAACCCCTGCATCTCCCAAGCCCTTCAATTGCGGAATGGATTTGGAGTTTATTAGTTAGGTGGGTAGGCGTGGAAACGTCGATGGCATTTGAATTGTGACGGCGGAAATATGTCTATTTTCTTGATCTTATTATTGTTATTAATCTGACTGCCTAGCAGAGTAAGACAATCTTCGTGAAACCAAAATCTTCAGGAAGCCGCAAAACAAAAAACTCTTGAACTTCTGCTGGAGACCCATGGGATTCGATGATGATAAGGTTAGAAATGGAAACATTTAGAAGGAAAGGAAGATATCGAATGGAATCAAAAGTGACACTTTAGTTGGGTGGGTACATGTAGGGACGCAGTTGCCAATTGTTTAATTTATTGCAACAGAAATATTTATGTCTTTTTGATTCACTTATTAATGTTGTTGATGTAGATCTAACTACCTAGCAGAATTAGACAATCTCCACGAATCCATGCATCTCAGTGAAGACTCTGATATAGCCTCTCATGAAGCACGAATAGACAGTTTGGTATGATCTTGGACTAAGCAGCAGAGACCTACCCGGAATTTTTACAAATAATCTTCCACCTTAGATGACAGTGCTTGATACACCAGTTGCTTGCAAACCAAGCGAGAAAGTGAGCCCCTCGGACTTTTGGGCAAACACTTGGAATTCAGTGGTAAGAAGGTTAGGAATGCAGAGATCAAAAAGGAAATCATGGAAGGGGCCTTGAAGGTATTAGTTGGGTGGGTACGCGTGGAAGCATCCTTATCTTTTGATTTGTTGCAACAAAAAAGTGATAACTTTTTTATGTAATCCCTGTCGCTGTTGTTAATCTGTCTAGTAGAGCTAAACAGAGTTTGTTTAGCCATGAAGCCAAAACTCTCCAGAAAGTCTTAAAACAGAAAACCCCTGGGCTTCTGTAGGAGACACTAGTCTTGTGAGAGTCCCTCCATACTTGAAAAAAAAGTTTAAAAATACTGTATTACTTAACAATAGCTTAACAACTTGGTACCTGTACAAGTGGGCAGCACACCCCCAGCATGATGAGGTTCTGCATGCAGACGGACCTCCGCAGCCTGTTGATGTCCAGCACCAGTTGGGGGCATCGTCCGATGGGGCCGCAAGCACCGGGCTGCCTGTCGGGGGTGACGCATGGCCGCGCTGTCTGGAAAAGAACTGAAACGAAGAGAGTATCAGTTATAGAACTTTTTCTGCGACATCGAAGTTACTGAAATCAATGAACAAACGGAAATTTTTCACTTTTAGAAGCGAAAATAAGTTGGATGCAATCAGTTTGCTAAAATACTGTATTTTTGACATATACGGATACTGTGGAATTGACAAATGTCCAACTAGGACGAGTCTATACACTCTAGAAAACAGATGTTTTTACAGTATGATACAGCTAACTTTACAGTAATTTTACAGTAATAAAATGTAAATTGCTAATTTTACAGTTGTAAACTGCAAAATTGCTAGTTTACAGTACTAAATTGCAAAAGTGCTAGTTTCACAGCTCATTTCAGTGCATTTTACAATTTTAAACTGGAACCTCTGCTGTCAGTATCATGCTGTAAAAACAAGTTTTTTTTTTTTTTTTGAAGTGTATGTATGAGGGAGGAAAAGGGCCCTGCTCCACATCAGCAGAAAACGCGACCGAAACCGAAAGCAGAAACCGAAAATCCTGGTACTTTCCATAGGAATACCATTTAATCCATTTTACGTTTCTGCTTTATTTTTCTGCTTTACGTTAATGTGGAGCAGGGCCCTTAAACTTTGATGCGCGTGATTTATTCATTTCAATAGTTTTGCTTAATTTGGAGGTTAACACACAAATGCAAAAGCTGACATCTCTAAAAACTAACAGATACGTCCATTTCCGCTGGTTTACCAGCGGAAACATCTGGTTTACCGTTCCATCTCATCCGTGGTCGTACAGTAAATGTATCAATTTGAAAAGTCTCCAAAAATAATTTTGATGCAATCATTGTAAATGTGTCAGTTTTAAAAGTTTTAACGGAAATAAATTTGCGCTAATCAGCTAGATAATGTAAATGTATCAGATAGTGCTGCCTCAAACTTAAATTTTTAAGAGGGGGGAATTCTCAATTTGTCGTATGGTGCTCGAAATTTTTCCGAACGATAAAATAAGGGTATGCACACAAAAGTACTTCTAATTAAAGGAGACATTCTGGCATTTAAACGAATATGTCAAATTTATTAGTCAACGAATATGTCAAATCATGACACAACATTTGGCGAATAAGGGTATTTTGAGGAAGTCATAGTGACCTTCCTGGACCTTGCTTTCAGGCGCCTCTGGTATTGGATGGAAATGTTTCTACAAAATAAGTTCCCTGCAAGCAATACTTCTTTAGGCGTATAAATTTCAGATTTTTTTTTCAAAAAATTGTCATTCATTTTTCCTTAAATAAGCCTGATCCATCAAAAATTAATAATTATTTAAGTAATCTAATACTATGTGAGTTCTTCATGTTTGAAAAGGGATTGGTCTTCCAAACTCCTGTTGGGGCAAATGAAACCTCTGATACTGTATAAGATTTTATTGGGGAATCGTTACGTGATTTATATGGGAACTTCTTGGAATACAGCCCCTGCACTTCAGTTTAATTTTTTTTTTCTAGTTTTCGTATTAAACGGCAAGTCATACCATTTATGTATGAAAGTAGGTTAATAAAATATACGGCTCTCACGCTTCTTTTGTAAAAAAAAAAAATAAACATTACTGACCACGGGAATCCTACTGCAGACTTAAAATAATATATTGATGGTATAGCAAGAAGATAAAAGTGTAAAATTGTATTTCACATATCGATGATTCAAAAGAGTAGTTTCTTTTCTGTCGAAATATTTTAACAAAAGATTAGAATCACCAGCAGGGAAGTATGACTTCCCTCATCCAAAAGCAAAGGCGTGCTTATGGGCACACACATTGACAAAAGCTCAGTAGCAGCTTTGAAACAACACAACCAAAAATATAAAATACCCTAAAAAATCTGCTCGAAAAATTTAAATAACGTGGCACTGGGCACACCGGCTCCTCCTCTATTACGCAAACCTTTCTCCTTTTTAACCCATTAATGCCCGACATTTTTTTTTTCAAAGATATTTTGTATACTGGTTACAAACAGCGTTTAATGGACAGGAAAAATAATTAAAAAAATATCATGTAAAAAATATTTTTTTTATTAAGGAAAGAAAAATCGTCCCTTAAAACTTACGATAGACCCCAGAGGATATATACTTTTTTTACTAAAATTTTTTTCTGCATACGATATAACATTTAAAAAGACATTTTATAACAAGAAATAAAATCGGCAATTAACATAAACTGGGAAGCTGGGAATAACTTAGAAAACTTAGCTTTTTTTCTTGAGATTGTGAACGATGTCATTTTTGATAAAGATCATATTTAAACTGCTACAGAACACACTTTACAAGTGTTATGTGCTGCAATCTGTTAATAACAAATTGAAACAATACCAAGGTACTAATTAAACACTATTATTTGGTTGAAATGTTCATTTTTGGGAAATTCTGACCCTTTTTTTGACCGTCCTTAAAAAGGGACGTTAGGCACTAATGGGTTAATGCACCTATGCTATATGAATCAGTTTATCAAAAGGGTGTTAGTCAACACCGTTAGTAAGTTGACGAGCAGTCTTTTCAACAAAAACTGATTCATATGTTTAAAATATTTCCTAAAGGATAAAAATAATCTAAACAACATGATTCTTCAAAAAAAAAAAATAATAATAATAATAAATTAAGTTCATGTTGCGATCTGGGGATATCAATGTCTTAGAACAGGGGCGGCCAACCGGCGGCACGTGAGCCCACGTGAGTTGATTAAAACAAACGCACTGGGCCAAAAAGAGTCGTAGCATCTTCATATATCCTGGTTCAAACGCCCAAGAGATTGGGCTGCTGAGTCATTTGGGGCAGCCCTTTGTACCCCCTCTGTAGTGGCGCTGAAGTTATGGTTGCTGACCACCCTCTTAAGAGTCCAAGGCTTCACGGTTCTTTCTGTTTTACTGAAAAGCTAGAACTCTTATATCTACCAACTCTTAATTGTGCGTTTTGCATTGCGCAATTTGTTTTTTGCTTTGGTGAAAGATAGTTGCCTCTGATCCTGATGCGTTGGAAATTAAAAATAAAGGGAAAGATGTTTGCAGAGACGCTTAAATGCATGCATGGATCCAGGGGTAGGGTCATGGGGCATTACCCCTTCCTTAAACAAAAAAATATAGCTAAAAATATTTTTTTTTTTTCAATTTATATTTAGAAAAAATTGCTAAACACCCCGCATTTTCGCACAAGAGTTGCACTTTGGCCCCTCCCTTTCCGAAAATGGTCCTCTCCTAAACCAGAATTTGGATCTACCCTTGATCGAATTGTTGGCCGCATACAAGTTGCATTCCTTAAATTTATTTGGGACGATTTTCTTTTTTTTTTTTTTTGCCAAATACATATTACGATGCTCTTTCTGCCAAGAACTTAAATACCTTCTCTATTACCTACCTTGTACTGTGCTTTCTACGAACTAGTGAAACGTTAAGCTTCTCCACTCCTCAGATTTACGTTGAAAAAAAAGTTCTGTTTGAGAAAACATCACTTAATCCGACCATAAATAACGTGGTTTTCCCCCAGTTCAATTTTTTTTCCAACACGTTAAGAAACTAAAAGTGAGCTTTTTTTCTCCAGAAAGTGGCACGCTTTTCAAAAAGGTTGGCCACCCCTGTCTTAGAAGAAGAGTTTAATAGATATTAGAATTCGAAATGCAGTAGAACCTCGTGAATTCGGACTAACAGGAGACCCAGGTCATCCGAATTTCTAAAAGTTCGGATCAAACAAAATAACCTATAAATCGAGCCAAGGTACACAAAAAAACTATTAAACAGAGTGAAAACTGCATTATGAACTCAAGAGAATGAAACATAAAACTGCAATAAAAAAGTACAAAAATACATTAAACAACGGCCTGCAAAAATTCCTTGTGGCACCAACTCGCCTTTTATTAATAGTATGTATAGCTAAATTTTCTATCCGGATCAAGTTTAATAAAGTCCGGTTCATAAAGGGTTCACTCTACGAATAAGAACACTATTCGCGAGTTAGCGTTGCAATACAAATTTTACGGTGCTGCCATCTGAACTCTAAAAGCAAAACTTTAGTAGTGCTGCCATCTGTTGTTCTAACTAGAGAATACTCAAAACTAATATACTCAATTAGCATGGAAAGTTTAAAGTAATTACATTTTATTTTTGTTAGAAAACAAGAGCATTTAACTCTTCAATTTACTAAATGTTCATTCATATATATTTCTAGAACAGCGAAGTAAAATTGTTTAATACAAACTTTAATAAAAATTGTTATAATACAAACAATGAATAGACAGCACTGAATGCACATTACAGAGTATGAAGAAAAACAAATATTTGAGTAGTAAAAACAGCTAAAGCCAAAAAAAAATCCTTGCAGATGTTGTTGGTGACGTACAGCCTTCAACGACATTGGTGAAAAATATTTGAGCTGTTGGGTTTTTTTTTTTTTTTTTTTTCACATTTTAATAGAATAAGTCCATCAAACGCAGAAAAGTTCGTTCTCCCGACCAGAACCTTTATTTGCGATATTGGGGCTCCTTTTTAGCCTACTTCCCGGAAAGGAAAAAGCAAGATCAAAAAAGCATTGAAAGTGATATAATGCATCTTAAAAATATCGCCAAGTTTTAAAAAAATTCAAAAATAAATAAAATAATTAAATAAATATCGAAAAATTAGAAAGTAGAGTTGAGATGGAGAGAATGTATAATTCTTCCCCACCCCCTTATAACTTTTAAGGCAGTCCAAATCAGTCCGTAAAAAAAGTCTAATTTGAAAAAGCATTTTGCTGCTGCTTTCTGACATAAATCAGAGAATTAAAATTAAGACATATTCATTAATTTACCTTGTCTTTTGATGATTGAGTTACTTATTTTTCTTTCATTCTCATCTTCTGCACTGATGACCATGCACAAGCATGATAGTATTAGCAGAAGTCCTATTTCCATCAGTATCTGCAAAGAAATAAAGAATACACAGATTACAATTTATTTACAAAATGAGACGCACTAATTTTTTTAAATGGCATAAATTTAAGTCGCACAAAAATGTCGTTTCATTTATTATTAAAGACTTACATATAAATTACTAGAAGTATCCGCACAGCGATGCCCGTTCATTTAAAAGGGAAGGAAGTCCACTGAATAAATTTAAATTCACCCCAACCCTCTGAATTAAAATTATTATAGTTGAAGTGGTGTAGTAATTGGCCACTTTAGCGACATCGTATTTGTATGCTTGAATAAAAAATAACTGAAATATTTCTGCATAAATAAGAAATACTTCATATGATACTATATTAATGCATTTTACTACTCATACTGTCTGAAAACACTTTTTCAGATATATTATTAGAAAAAAGTCAACGCAAAAACAAAAATGTCAATTGATAGTAATTGGCCACCTTATCATAGTTATTGTCTATGAAATCGTACAGTTATCGGCCATGTAAACATTCAATGTTATACTGGATTATTTATTTATATATATATATATATATATATATATATATATATATATATACATATGAAAATATTTTTCCTTTACATGAATATAGTATACCATTGTATGAAGGTATTATACCGTTAATTGAATATATTTTCCATTCATTAAATATATTATAACATTATAGCATTCAATATCTTTCTCCATCTTTCCCTTTTCTATTTTTTGACTTCTCTTTATTTGTTTTAGTCTTCTTTAAAGCATTTTCTTTCTGTACGGCTGCTTGTCCATTCCGTTTTCTTTCTTTTCTTTATTTTTCACTCTTTTTGCTGCTTTTCTTGTTCATTGTTTTCAATAGCTGCTCCATAACTCTCAGAAATTATAAAGCATGGTTTTTTTGTCTATCCTATTTAGAAATTTTCTCCTACTTTTTGACGCATTGTATTTCGTTGGTAATCATCAATTACTACAATGACTTGTTTTGTTTGAAGTAGCTGACGTACACAAATTTATAGGAGTTTTCAGAGGAGTTATCACAATTGTTGATGCTGTCACATTATCTTCATTAGTCAGATTTGCATTTGTAGTTATAATTGCAATCAGTATTTCAGTATGGGTAGAGTTGTTTTTGGAAAAATCATTCTGGAAAAAAAAGCGCCAAACTTTGTGTAACGGTCATGTGTTATTTGAAACTCCCTCCTGATATTTCGGTGCTTTTAACTTTTCCATTTCGCCTCCAAAAATATTTTGGAAGTCTTTTAGAGACATGAGCTTATGCAATACATTAAACTCTTCATCTGATTTTTCTGTTGCTAAACATTTAGAGTTATCAGTAGCGTTCTCATCATAGGAGGCCAATTACTATAATTTTCTGAAAATATTGTGAGAGTTATTGGCCACAACAAAACTTTAATTTTTAAGAATATATTCTTATATTACACCTCAAATTCACTTATTAGGCATCACAGCTATAAATCTCATAGTATTTTAAAAGCTGTAAATGCATTGAGTTCTTTTAAAATGTCGCATAAAAATTTCTAGTCTTACCGTTTTCTCCACAACATTTTAAACTACACTAAAAGTCCCTTTAAAGTCTAAAACAATTCGCCAAATAAATCAAAAAGACATTATGTTAAGTAAGTAATAGGAGATATACTCACATTTATTCAATTTTCAAGGCTTAACTCTATACGTAAATTTAAACCACTGAAGAAAGAGCAGCTTGTATGGAAAATGGATCTAGTGTTTCAGTTTTGCGTGTAGAGTTAAGCCTTGAAAATTGACTAAATTTGATTAATTAATATCTCCTATTCTAATTAACAGAAAGAAACGTGCTTAAACTTTTCTTTTTCAGAAAGAAAAAACTCTTTCCAGCGATATAAAATGTTATGGGGTGGAGGAAGGTTTTCCCCCTCAATTATGGCGGATACATCAAAAGTGAGGCTAATTAATTAATTTAAAAATAACCAATTCGAAATTTAAAATTTGGCCTTCGAGATGCATTACACGGGGATACGTTCGAATTTTTGTGCCAAGTTTCATGTCTGTAGATGCTGTGGAGGCTTCTGGCCAGCGGTTACAAACAAACAAACAAACACCGTCATCTTTGTATAGAGAGATAATGCTCACTAGGGTGGGCCGAAAATGACTTATTTTTTTTTTCGATAACGAGGTATGCGGAAAAGGTGCCATTGGGGGCACAAAGCACTCACAAAAAATTTGAAATTTTTTGCACAATTTCTTGATCTGCCGCAATCGCCTTGAAGTTTCGGAAAAATGCTAATTTTTGATGTTTTTCGTAAAACTTGTCAAAATTTTTTAAAAAATATTTTCAGTGATAGGTGTCACTTGAACGGTAATATTATGGGCACTAACTTCACATAAAAATTTTAATGACCTTGGATAATTCTTTCATTTTTGTCATTGCGAAGATATTTCAGCAAAATACTAGTTTTCTCTAACTTTGGGGGAAAAAATGTTTATTTTAGTATAACGCTTTCTGTTTTTTTTCTGTCCTTTTCTTACTTCATTTCTTAGTTTACAATGATGAGTCATTTTCGTTAGTTAAACGCAGGCTCATATGAGTCAGCAAAAGAGGAAGCAGAAGGTGTGTGGAGGAGTGGGGCATCGTATGAAACTAATGTCATGAGATTGCGCTTGCGCAAAAAAGGCGCAAGGCATGTTTTTTTTTTCCAATCAGTTTCGTGGCGACATTCTCTCAGCTTGGTCGTGAAATATTCCTCTCTTGCGATATAAAACTTCTGTGCTATTTTTGTCTTTCGATTTTGATCTGTTCGCCTTTCTTTATAAAGGCAACTTTGACAATGGCTGCAGCTAAAGTTCATAAAACTCGCAGTGTCATAAATATTAAGTTACTTGGAGCACCATGCAAATTAAAAGAGTTGCAATTGCCAACTTATGCTGACATCATGCGACACTATTACTGGTTGCGAAATGAAAATCATGATGTTTATCATCAACCAGTAGATGATCTTGTTAATATGGTTGGGGAAAAGGTTATAGCAATCTGGACAAAGGCATCCTTACCTGTAGTGTCCAAACCAACTGTTAACGGGAAAATTAAACATTTTTACTTTAAATGCCGATCTGTTGAAAAATCAATGCACCGTAAAAGTGAAAAGGAGCTAAAGAAGCGCAACGAATTTCGAGAAAACGCCGAATCCTCACTCTTTGACATTTCATCTTGCAGGTGCGAAAATTTGAGCTGTTGTGCCTGCCCAAAGAGCCGTAAAGTTCGAAAACGAGAGGTTTCGTTTTTGCACGATCAAAGAACTGCTAGAAAAATGTATATCGGCACCATTGACAAGCAAACCAGCAAAACTCTCACGAAAACAATGGCTAGGAAAATAAGAATAAGGTCTGCATGCTCGAGAAATTATGCACCAAGCCTTTCAACGAATAACGATCAGTCTACTATTCCATCAAAATTTCCAGAAGAATCATTGCAAGTAATATCTGAAGAATCCGATTCTACTGATGTGGAATATGAAGAGACTCCAGAACCTTTCAAACGCATTTCCCTTTCTCATACTGCCTCTGCTGCATTTAGGACTGGTGCTTCAGAAAGAGATGTGGCGTTAATTGCTTCAGCCGTGCTGCAAGACGCAGGACTTGTCACAAAAGAAGATACGAATCTTGTAGTCGATAAGAATAAGATCAGAAGAGCGAAAATGAAACTCGGGAAAAAGATACAGCAGGAAGAAAATATAGACGGATTAAAAACAAAAAACGTATTTTTTGATGGGAGAAGAGATAAAACAATATAGATTGAAAAGAGAAAGCACAAGCGATATCGTCGACAGAAAAATGAAGAACATATCACACTGTTGTCTGAACCTGGTTCTCAATATATGGGACATTTGACTCCTCGTTCAGGTCATGGGGATGAAATAGCTGCATCATTAGTTAATTTTTTTTGTTCGAAAAAACTAAATGTATCTGTACTAATAGCAGTCGGCTGTGACGGAACTTCTGTTAACACTGGGAAGAAAAATGGCGTTATAGCCTGCCTTGAAAGAAAATTAAAAAAAGAACTACAACATTTAATATGTATATTACCTACAAATGAGCTTCCACTCCGGCATCTGATGAACAAATTGGACGGAAGAAACTAGTGAACCTAAGACTTTTTCCGGCCCAATTGGAGTCAAACTAATGGGGTGTGAGGAACTGCTTTTGCAGCCATTTGAGCCTATCCCTGTCCCATGGATATCAGAAATGAGAAACACCGAAGATTTAAGCACCGATCAAAAATATCTTTTTGATATTTGTGAAGCTGTTTCGACTGGACTGTGCTCTCCAGAGCTGCAGAACAAAAACCAGGGCCCATTACGCAGTCAAGATGGCTTACGACTGCCTGTAGAATTTTGCGCTTGTACGTCAGTACCTTGAAACCAAGTGAAAACCTCAAACATCTTGTGAATTACGTAGTACGCGTTTATGCGGCAGTATGGTTCTCAGTGCGGAAGCGACCAGGGTGAGCAGATGGAGCGCGACATTTGTGGAAAATAGTTCTACTCTCAAACTTCCTCCCTGATGACTTAAAGACGATAGTGCATTCGGTGATTCAAAGAAATGCATACTATAGCCATCCTGAGAATATACTATTAGCAATGGCGACAGACGAAAACAAAGAAATCAGAACATTGGCATGGAAAAGGATTAAACATTGCCGCCTTTCAAAGAAGAAAGAGATCAGGAGACTGAGGCAGTTTAAGGTTCCAAAACTGAACTTTATGGCTACTGACTACTACGACTGCATCGACTGGCTCTCAACAGATCTTAGTGAGCCT